>JAAAKM020006314.1:0-10572 GCA_010016025.2 Alatinidae sp. Z8VKAUB7J3 | reverse complement strand
CCTCGCTAATCCCCTTATTCAAATACAGGCACGTCCTAAACCATCACTTGTGTATGCCATCACTTAAAAATTGTTGACCCCGGCCTGAATTCCCTAAAATAGTACCTGTGAGCTTCTGAGTTAAAATCGTCTTTGAAAGGAGAAATAGACAATCACGTTACACGATAACCTAGATGTCCAAAGACACGGTGTACTAATTTCATTGCCCATTTGCTTCAGCTAATGAACTAAAAAGAGAAGGTGTCTCCTGTTTGCATTTTAGCTATGATAGGAATAATGGACGAAAGATCGAATTTAACTCAAAGGACAATAAGGTGAGGTCAAAGTTTCCTTATTTGTAGCAGAATCTTTTATTACAAAAATGTTAATGGCTCCCAAGTTACACTGAAGAATTTGGGTTTTGATTTACTTTGAAGTCTGATACCTTCCTGACACAAAGTACGGAGGAAGAATACGTTGCTGAGATAAGGCCTTGTTTTCAGAACGAGGTGAAGATTAGCAACTCTTACTAGCTTGCATGGTGACTATTGGATTACTAAAATTAACCAGATATAATACAATATTTAAGGATCTGAGAATTCATTCTTTCATGAAAATAGACAACTTGGGAGACAGACATGTATTATTACCTGTATATCGTAAGTTTTACAAGGGCATTGCCGATAACATCTTTGAGCAATATCGTGTAACATTCACATTTTTAAATAATTTTAGACTCTTGCCTTGTGCAATTGGTCATGGACCTGTTGAGATAATCCCCTGTTTTTTTGAACTCTAAAGTTCGGCTTTGAAGTTTTACTCTTACACTTAAGAAGGCTTTATAAAAACGCTTATAAGAGGAAACCTCACAGAGAACGAATTTGGATAGATATCGTGTTTATGTTTTTTTCAGGAGGTGAGTTAGCCTCAATCGGTAGAGAGCTGGTCTAACAACCTGAAGGTTGATGGCTCGAGCCCATGCTCTGCCTTTACTCTGAAAACCCCTACTGTGCACCCAGCAGGAAAATGGGTGCCTGGCAGTAGCTGGGGAAGGATAAAAGGCGTCGAGGAAAGAAACTGGCCACCTTACCCCACAACGGCATTGCCCAGGACATATGGTTCTCTACCATGTAATATCCCCTACGCTCTGAATAGAGTATGAGACTAACTTCAGCTTTTTATGTTCTTTTGAATAGTATGCGCATGGATGAAAGCAACATTCTTAATCAATGGGCAGAATTTTTTCAAGGCCCTTGATTTGATAATTGGCGAAAACTGAGACATAAGGAAACATTTGAGAGGCTATTGCATTCTTTAATCAGAAATTAGAGAAAAGCAATAAAAAACCAATTGCGGCAATACTGTAGGTTCGAACGATGTCGCTATCAAAGTGATTCGAGCCCTGGAGGAGATTGGTGTTGAATTCCTTGCAAACACTGCGAACGAAATATACATCAATGGTAAAATTGCTCATGATCTCTGCAAGTCAGTATTTATAGCCCTTAAGAGATCTGGTCCTCTTAAATGTGAATTACATTGCGTGCTAAGTTTCATGAGTCACTTTACTAACGATATTATGCGAGTCATCATGACATCAGCTCGAACCGCATTAACCAGGAAACATCGACCTCACAATGCAAATTTAAAGAAACGGGAACGAGAACAGTCATTTATTTGTTGGAAAAGATTACTGACCGACCTTTAAAAGTGGGAAATGGTGTTTAGGTGAGCTACGTTGTTAGACAAAAGCCTTTATTCGTTCGGGGACACAGAGCTTTTTGATATCTTGCAAGATCATGAAATTGATTGGATGGACAACAGATTAATATGAAATCTATGTTGGAGGCAAAAGCAAATGTACAAGTGGAAGGGACAAAACGCTTTTACGCAGAAATCCAAGGAGTTGTAGATGAATAAGTAACTAAGCATGTTAACAGCGAAATGCAAAGCACTAAATAAAACTTGCTGAATCAAAATAGTACGCAAATAGCGAAAATATATTTTCCGCTGTTGAAGTTCGACAAAACTCTTCTCTCGTATAGTCTACCCTGCGGACTGCAAACTTTTTGAGTCGACGAGCAACATTTCGTGAAACACTTGTTCTTACATCTGTGCAGTGTTAATGCCCTCTCCAAAGAATATGACAGCTGAACAAATGAAAGCTGAAAAGGCCGTTAAGTACTTGCCTCGTTATAACACGTTCGTAGTCAAAAATAAATAAGAAAAGGCAGTTGTCAGTGAATCATCTACGCATGAAGTAATCACTCTGTTTACGACGGTGTATTTATGTGTAATGTACGGAGCTGATCTTATCTTATATTATAGGACGTCTCTATTATGGAAGGGGCTATGCCATACCCGAAATTGTAGAGGAATAGACACTGAGGCAGATGGCGTTGTTTCTCCTGATTAGGTACAATTGTGTTAGGTCCAATTTGAAGATACTTGTAGAGTCGATAGTAGTTTGAGGCGTTCAAACACCAAATTATTTACAAAAATCTTCACCTTTCCCTTTTGGGTAGTTGAAGCTTTATGCATCACTCACTGGCTGGATTCATAGTGCTAATTTGTTATCATTTCAGTACAGAAGTCTACGGAAAGTATCAGTATGTTATAAAATGGATGTTTAACTTAAGATTTTTGATGTAAACGTAAAACTCGCGCCTTAGTTGTCCCTTTTTGGGAAAATAACATCACCGAAGTTGACCCTCTAGATCTCCTACTAGTACACTTCTAAGTTTGAAACACAATGGCAGTAGCAGACGGGAGGCCAAAAGGGCATTAGCTCGTCAAATATTTTCGAAAGGTAACTTTCCGAATTTGTGTTAAAAAGTTGAGAAATAATGTTTAAATGTCTCTTCTGACCATCAATATGCTTCATTTAATTTATAAAGGTGCTGCATGAAAGAACTAAGAACGAAATCTTGAAGGTCTACTAGCTTTGACGTCGTTGTTTTGAAAGTGGTCCACATTTACCTCGCTTTAATGTCATCAACCCTTTTTCGTTTCTATCTTATTTAAGATACCCTATGCAGAATCTACTCTACTTTCCTGTTTTATATTATTTATCTAACTTACCTTAAATTTCGCGCACACATTGATGGGAGTGCTTTTTGGGTTGTTTAGGAATTGCCTCGATTTTCAAGGTGTTTTCAAAACAGTGGTGGCCCCTGACTTTTTCTCTCAAAAATGTTGGCGTTTTTCTGATAAAATGTTCATTTCTAGTTTCTATTTTTTTATACTTCTAGTGAATTGAAACTCGACAAACACTTTTTAATTATCATACTCGTTATATTCTCCTGATTTGATTAAGTTCCGATGTCTGGTCCGGATTTTCAATATTTTAGCCATTTTCGAGGAATTTTTGTCGTTTTTAAGATCCAATTAGGTATGAACATAAAATTGCATGTCTTGTGTTTCCTCATGAATCTAAACATGCGGCTTAAATTTTCAGTTTGAAAGACCATGCAGATTTCGAGATCCAGTGGTGGTTGGTTGTAAGCGAATCCCCCTCTCCCTTTAGTAAAGGGTAATCAGAAAGGGTAGTGTTCCTGGGTTAACATATTCCCGTCAGGTGACACCCTCAGGTTTATTGAGCATTTTGTGTATTTCAATCGAGAGTTTCGAATGAGTGTATCGTCTATTTTTAACTCGATAAGACTCGTGCAGATAGCATTATGCTAGAATTGTAAAAAGAAAAACAGGAAGAAAAAATATTGATTTAGCTTGCGCGAAATTTAATGGGAAGCGACACAGAATAGCTGCGTGAAAAGTAATGGGACGAAAAGTAATGGGAGCGAAAATAAATGTTTGCGACATTTAAGATGAGTAAGGTACTTTAGAAACCCCTTATTATGGTCAATCAGGTTACTTGCTCTTTCGTCCCCGACTTAGTCCCCAATTTTGTAAACTCCTACGTTACTGAAAGATTAATTTTTACTATTCTACCGTGAGCAAAATAATGTCAGACAAAAATATATCTGAAAAATAATCAACCATTCAAATATTGGCTACGACAAAGTGGGCTATTGGTAGGGTTTAATTTGGGGAGTCATTGCTCTATGGCGTGCTTTTGCCAAAGCCTTTTGTTTAAAGAATACCATATTTATGCCTAAAATTTGTGCTATGGAAGTGACCAGCATTATATTCTTAATGATTAACTAGAGTTAAACCAAGATGGCAAAACTTGAGAAATTTGAGGGGCCGTCATGAAAATATTTGGTCTATAAGGCGTGTTGTACATTGTCACCACGAATGCCCGTACACTTTATTATCTTCCACAGAAATCTCTCAGAGATCCCACCATTTTTACGGAGAAACCGCACTTTTGTTGTAGTAATGTTATACCACGCGGTAAATGGAACGTATATGGTTATCATCAAGGTCTCTTTCTATATGAGCGGTGGCAACAGTAACTTTGAACTCCTCATAAGTTATATCAAAGGGGATGAGCTTGTTTCGCCCCCAGTTTAAGCATCCAAGAAACCAGTGTCTTTCAATGTTAGTACTGACTGCCCTTGTCAAACAAGGAAAATTGCAAAGTCCCTGTCGCTAAGGCCTCCGAATTCGAACAAAAATTGAGTCTGGGTTAATCGTTACTCGCTTTTCAAGAAAAGTGTGTTGCAGACTTTTTATAAGATTTCTTTTTATTGTTAATATGTCTAAACAGCATATTTGGGTTTAAAAGGGCAGACAAATGATACTTCAATATTTCCTACCGATCTGATTTCCCGGTTAACATCTTTTTGTGTCACCCTTGGATCTTTTATCAGCGGCCTGTTGATGCCGTCCACCTGAGATCGGTTTGATCGTTGGTCACGTGATCACAGCACCTCCCATAAACCACTGTGGTGCCGCTTCCTCTGGTTCCTAAACTTCGGACTGGTCGATCTTGTGTCTTCATGAAACAAATATTTCTATGGATATTTAAGGACGCGACTACAAGGCCTTAACCACCATTTTCATCAACGTAATAACAACAGTTGTGTAGAGTGGATTACTGCCTCTTTCACTTACAGACGGCGATGGAAAAATTTTGCAAGTACTGTCGTTTCCGCTGGAGATAAATAGGGAAATGAACAAATTCGGCTAGCCAGGCAGTGTGGAGAGAATACGACGGGTTAAGCAGCGTTAATGTTGCCAAATGGAAAACATTCGTTCTCTTTGTTTTACTGGTTGTTGAAATATACTGTAATATAGTTGGACTGTAACGAGGAAAACTCAGTTTACACTGTTGTTGCATACTTTACCCGGTTTGTTGGATGTAAGAGGTTTCAATTCCGATTTGAAGACAACATGGCTATGGTAACATTGCAGCAAAGGCTGGATGCACTGGAAGAATGCATCAGAAATCCAAGGCATGAGTTATATGTGGATGGCCTGCTGGTATGTATTATAACAAAATTTTAGTCGATAATATTGTTTGTTCATTTTCCTGTAGACATGAGAATATGATCCCAGTCTGCAACGGTCAGGTAGTGGTGGTTGTTATTCTGTTTGTGTTTGTGGAAATAAACTCTGCAACCAGTCAGAGTATTACTACACTGTTATGGGTGAACACCGTCAACGCATCATGTCAGGTTGTGAAGTCGATAGAATACATGTCGGTGAAGGATGAGCGAGGTTGTATGTGATTGAGCTGCTTCGCTTCTCAAGGATGATGTCCTGAATGTAAATTGAAGCTTCGCCTGTTTTCCAGAACCGTTGCTTGTGAAATAAATTCGCCTTTCAAGACGAGTATACAAGGCGTAAAAAAATTGCCGGGCATCGTAAAGACTTTTCCATTCATCAATTAACGCCCTTTTGGGTCTATAGGGCTGATTTTCTTTAGAAGAGAAGTTAAAGGGCCCAGTTGCATATGTCATTCGCTTCACTCCTTTTCCAGTGGCTCAGCTGGCCGCTGTGCCTTCAGTGGGATGCACTGATAAGTTGATCATGTCATTCTTTACTTTGTTTTTCTAATCGGGTGGACGGACCCTGCTTTTAATGTCACGAAGCTTGAAATTGACAGCGGGAAGGTATAGAGTGTCTACTATCGTAAAACAAGTATGCAGGAATCGTATCCAATTGTACGGTCGCTTTAATGATGCACCCACGATCAATCGGAGGTCCTACAAGCTGATTAACTGAGCGACAGGTTTCATTTTTCAAACTCGATGTCAACATTTTTTCTGATTTGAAAGTTACACATCATGCTGGTTTCAATTAATCACGCATCAGATTAGTTATTTGCATAACGGGCCATAAGCTGATACGAATACTGTAAGAGCATGGTATAAGTCGAGATTTTAGGGATTCATGTGTGCAGTCATAAATCACTTGTTGCTTTAAGCTTGTGTTTCTTCGAATGTGGCTTCAGGTTCAAATTGAGACATTCCAGCAACACTAGCAACTCAGCTCACATGAATCACGCAACAGAAGCCAAAAATACCAGCCACTGGAATAAATAACTGTATTCAAAATATACACTATATTCTATATTCAACTATATTCAAAATAAATTCTCTTTGCTTTCACTGATGACAAATATATGCTGAAGATGCACATTTGCAGCTTAAAATTTTCAACAAGAGGACCAAATAATGCAATCGATTGTTTAAATTTGTGTTGCAATATTATTTTATTTCTGTATGATTGTTTTTCTGGAGATCTTTGCATATCCTCGTCTGAGTACTTTCATGAGTTAAAATTCTTACAATATGTACTAACCTATATAATTGCTGTAGGTAGTGGGATTCAATAATTCGAATCCTTAACGGAAAGTTAGGTTGTAAATTTTTGCAGAGATCTTCTACTCTACCGGCTTGATTATGAACAGTTACCCAATTTACATCACCGTAATGAAGAATAATATCCCATCAGTGCTATTTGTAACAAGTATAAAGGAGATAAAATATTTTAAAATGAAAATGATACTACATAGAAATGGGTTTTTGCAACTCATCGTTTGATGATTACCAGCAAAAATCTACACTGTTTGTTTAAATTGTGTTTTATGGCATATATTTCAATTTTAGTACTGTGCCTTACAGAAAGATTTGGGTAGACATGATTTTAGATATATCCCTGTGGAGCCAATTTTAAACAGACAAAGATGAAAAGTGAATTGAACTTTCGATATAGTCCATGACAAGATGCCATTTGATATCATTCAAGATGTAGGCCTACTTTGGAGGATCTGTTTGCCCCATGAAACCTTCTTTGGCAATTTACGAAAATATTTTTGATGATGTTAGCGTAAAGGATCAGAGGTTATTAGTGAATGTCTGGCATGGATGAGGCTTGGTCTGAGGCATCATAGCTGAAATGTTAAGAGGGACACATATTGAGTTATAATTATACAGTTATACAGATTTTCTTGATGAGCCATGTTTGAAAGTTAAATGTACTAAGGAACATGTGGTGTCAAAAATTGCCATTGGTGGAGGGAGTTGAAAGTCGTCAATTGAAGACTTGATGATAATAATCAGTTATACAATTACATGAACTAGTTACTGTAATATATGGTTGGTGCATACAGTGGCGTGGTATGCAGTCACAACCAAAGAAAAGAAGTGTATATATACTGAGACATGGGGATTTTATAGGTACTATCTGTTATATCCCAATCAATTCATTTGTGCTTTGATAGTTAGCATTAGCATGTCATCGTGAATAGTATCAAGATGTATAGTATGATTGTTCTGGTGATAGTTCTAAAGTAAAAGTTCTTAGCAGAATGTGATTAGCTTAAATGGGCACTTTCTGTCAGGAACTCTATGCTTTGGTGCTTTGGAGATTTACAGATCACACTATACAGGTGTGCTTGCTTGGAATTGAGATAATGGCTACAGGAATTTCTGTTTAGCTTGATTACATACTCATAATATATTTCTGGCTCAAAATCTTCAAAGAGAGCTCTAGACATTCTTTAGGGATCTTTATCAAGTTATAATAGTGACATCTGTAAGAATTCTTATTTATTCACATGTGAAGCATATAAGTGTATTAAGAAAGTTGTGGTGCTGCATTAAAGTATAGCCTTACAGGCAACACCGTAAGAAATCACTTTGTCACCCAAAAAGGAAAGATAAGAAAGAATGAAAAGATTAACAATGAAGCAATGACAATTTAGAATAAGTTCTTTAATGCAATTGTTACATTGTTCCTGTAACTCTGTACATCTAAAGAAGAATTGATGATCCTGTATAACTCATTCTGGTGTTCTTCTTAAAGACAATATTAATACTTTAATTATGGATTTTACAGAGTAAGCACTGCAAGTGAGATTTGGGTTGATTTATTAACCAACTTGGCTTGTACATGAGATATTGATGCCTTGACTGTTATATTTATACTGCTACAAATGGTTAATTATTGCTTTTGATTGATCTGGTAGGTGCAAAATTTTTTGAACATACATTGCATATAGCTTGGAACACTGTCTTAGTGACAGGAATCTCATCAGGGACACATTTTTAAGTATTTGTGGGTTCCCAATATCATCAAGTGAACCATGGAAGACAGAAGTTGTTTACTGTCATCATTGCCTTTGATTTAATATCCATTTTCTATATGTTCATGGCTGGCTTAAAATCTGTTCTAGACTTTGTAAGGTCTATACTCAATTCCTCTGCAGCAAATCTGTTTTTATTACTTCTAACCATGCCTTTTTCAGTATCCCTCTGGGGTTTGATTAGGACAGGCACTATATCTACAATGTCTTCCAAAATTATCCTGCTTCTTTCTTTCCAAATGACCCAACCAACTCAGCTTTGTGTTCTGCATAACATCTTTAATGCTGTGAATACTTAGCCAACTTCTTAGCTCATCTGAACTTTTTCGTCTCTCATGGATGTGTTACGACACCACCTTACCATTCTGGTATCATTTCTTTCTAAATAATCAAGATTGTGTGCTGCATCACTGCATATATTTTACCTCCGTACAAGTTAACACTTTTGATCCAGGATCTCTTACAACTGACCTCAGACATCGATAGGCAAACTCTGCTAGTTAACAGATGCATTAACCCGTTAAATTTTCCCAAAGCACACTTGCCTTACAAATAAGATCTCCTTCACCAACCAACATGACACCTAAGTAACTGAAGTTCTCATCTGTCTCTAATCAGCCGCTACTGTATATACATGACTAATGCTATATTGTCTATAATGTCACCAAGATTTGCAACACTTACATGCAAACTGAATTTCACCCCCTAGCTTTCCTGCAATACCACTGCATTCCTTATGTAGCCAGTGCTAACTAGTCTGGTAAAATATTGAGATACTACCAACTGTCAACTCCAGTAGTGCATAGAATGAGCACATACACCATAACTGATTAATAAACGATAACTTAATAACACACAGTAGTTGATTGATAACTGGAGAAAAAGTGATAAAATTTATGTTGCAAATAGACACAAGATGCAAACTACCTGTTGCAAACCACTCCAATGTTTTAGTACTTTCTTAGGCAGTCTGCAAGCATTTTTTAGGATATGTTGTGACAAAATTCACAATAATAGCAAGATATTATAAGTGTAAAAACATCTGTGAAACAAATCTAATGAGTAATGATCCGCACAGTAAAAGGTGTGTGTTATCCAGTTGCCAGGAAGCCTTCCAGGATTACTTCTGAAGCACCAAATGCAAACATATTGTAGGTAATGCAAGTGATCATTGATAGAAGCTTGCTCTACAGTAATGGTGTGACAGGAGAGCTTTTGAAGAAGGTGTTTACTGACAATTGTAATATAAAGGACTTTTAAAATTAGCCACCAAAAACAGCATACTTAATTTGTTTTGAACCCACATTTTGGTCAGAAACCAAAGAGAAAAGACACAAAGACCACTGTTGGCAGTACCATCTAGTAGTAAGTGTTAGTGGCCTGTGCCAGAACAGTAAAAAGACAAGAAAATTATATGTAAAAGCTAAAAGTTAAAATAAAATGCTTTTATAATGAGATATTCGTCAATGTTTTTAGAGGAAAATTTACAGGATTTTGACTGCCACAATATTGGTTTTAATGGTGAACTGTCAAATGTACAACTGCTATGCATCAATAGTCAGTTTTAGTAACATGGGAGTGCAAACAATATCATAAGCACGTTGAAACTACCCTTGAGTATTTGGGTTCCATAACACCACCTTCAGCAGGTGTTTATTGAAGCTCTAAATCTAAATTGGAATTTCTCGGTATTTTAGTAGAGCATTTAGAGAGATGCCCCTACTGAAAATATCCTATCAAGATTGGTACTAGTGTATTCAAGGACAGGGTTAAGACAAATAGTTATATAATTAATTTTCAAAGATAGTGTAGCCAGAACAGTAGATAGTTTGTCTATCAATGAGCTCAGATGAATCTTATGAAGGAAGAGGAAACTCTGGTGTGGTTAACTGAAGCACTGTTGTCATTGATAGCTGTAAAATCACACATAATGGGAAAATATGTGTGATATGTGGTAGTGACTTTATCATTGCAGCCTTTTTTTTGCATCACATCACCAAGATAGCTGAAGGTGCTAACCACTTCTACTGATTCACTATCCAAGTCAACAGGTACACTAGGAGCAGACTGTTTTGGTTAACCCAGGTTAACCAGCAAAG
>JAAAKM020006310.1:0-10573 GCA_010016025.2 Alatinidae sp. Z8VKAUB7J3 | reverse complement strand
TTTATGAAAAGTCACCAAGTTTCGTGTCAATCGTGCCAGCCCTTTAAAAGTTATGAGCTGAAATGTGTAGCCGCGGGCCTACTAGGCCCCCCCAATGTAAGATAGGGTTAAAAAGACCATTCTTTTCTTCCTTATCTAGATTCGATTACTTCAGTTCGAAAGGAACGTAACTCTGAAATTTATTGTCACAGAAATGGATAAAAGTCTAGCAAAGAGGAAGCACGATATCAACTTTATAATAGACGTTACTTATTGTTACACATATGGTTGCAAAAATGAAACAAACGCTACACGTGTTCATGGAAGCAGACATGGAATATTTTATGTTCTATTGAAACAGGTTTGACAGAAAAATACTTTGCTTCGCATAAGAGTTTACCAATAGATATTAATTGCTGAGGCTTTTTAAAAATATATATATATATATATATATATATGTATTTCATGTAAACATAAATACAAGTGTAAAATTTTAATATATATGGTCTTTCGCATGTATACGTTTAAAATTTTACATATTTTAATATGAAGTTGAGGTGTTGGATTTCAAGACATGAGCTCATTAATTAAAATCGCCCCAGCTCCCTAAAATTGAAATCTATTGTGGCAATGCTCCCTCTGTATAAGAATATGTATATGTCTGACATTGATGAAGGGTAAAAGCTAAAACACAATAAATAATAAATAAATTATTTCCCTCCACCCAAAGAGTGGAGGAGAAACCGGAAAACGATTGACACTCAAAATTTGTACCCTAATTTATTGAACCAGATCAACATTTACAAATTTACAGATTTACAAATCAGTATATTACCCTCAGCTCCCACAAATTGCAAGCTATTGTGGCAATGGTTAACCTTTGAGAATTGATTGCAGTGCGTCTGCTTAAATGTATATGCAAAGAAACATGTCACAACTAGTATTTGAAACCAGAGTGCTCAATACAAAACTATTAACATCCATAGGAATTAAGTAGAGAATACATTGTCAATTTTTTATTGCAGTTTCACGTTTTCAAATCATTAGGTAACTGACATTTGGGCATACATCTATTATCATTTAAAGAATCAAAGATGTCCACTCTTAAAATTGTTAACAAGAAAACAATTCCTATGTCTACATTTAGCTAACAGTTCGGGCCCTTAATTTAATGATAAATAATTTTTACATGACAGCCAGGCTAAGTATCTTTAAAGAAAGAGACATAAAGTGCATATATGTCTCTTTCTTTAAAGATACCTAGCCCTGGCTGTCATTTTTATAAGCAGATTTCATTTTCCGCCTGGTATTTTACTTGTTATAATCTTTACATGCATTAATGATTGCAATCTTTTCTTTCAAGTACAATAAGCATATTCGCCTACCTCCCTGATAAGTTGGCACCTGTATCAATACTGTAAGCCGCCACAGCAACAATGATCGGATTTATTTAAGAATTACTGGGAGTGGTTTTAAGAGCAAGTTTAGAAACCACACAAGTCTTTTAGATCCGAGAAGTACGAATTGGATGCTGAGTTACCAAAACATGTTTGGGAACAAAAATCAATGGAGGCTGAAGTGCAAATATTTGGTCCGTCGGGAAGAAGGTGCCAAGTTACCAGGGTAGTATATGACAATAGAGAAAGTCAAAGCGAATTATTGTAAGGAATAACTAGCATTTGATGGCTCCATGTTTCCTAATTTTATAGAATATAACAGGTTATAATGATAAACAATTCAAACAAAAGCATGAAGCTTAGTGGCTGAAAGCGCATATGTATTAAGATTTCATAAAGTGGCTGTGTTGAAATACAGGAACATTGCTCACTTTAATGCTTACAATTTTAGGGCGTTAGTATTATGATTTAAATTCATAAAATAGGTTTCGAAGTCTCCGCATCACATTATATGCGGTCATATTTTAACAGCACAATTACCGCAGTTCATACAATTGTCTGTTGCAGCCTATCATTTTTAGACGCTCCTAAATTACTTTATTTATAGAGAAGAAACCAATTTATAGAAGTATTGTCATTGCGGGAATTCTATCAGCTGCTGTGGTATGCCTACGAAGGTAAGGCAAGATCTACGACTTCCATGTTCGATGATCTCTTATTGTCATTTATTTTATGTAATCTTTTAAAACTTGTTGACAAAAAAGCTATTGATAATATAATACTTACTTAATTATTTACTTATCTTTTCCATCGATAAAGGAACTTAAGGTTGCATTTTTTAACTTCGAGGCGTCCGTACTCTGAAGTCCCTGATAGAACGGCGGGTTGGAATAAATGGGAGGGTTGGATAAATCCGCAAAATTTAATAAATGGGTGGGAGGGGGTTGTGGGTTAGAAAATGACCAAAAATGTAATAAGGCCTGGACAAAAAGTGAAGTCAAGAATCAATGTTTACAATAAACTGCAACTGCATAAACGCAGGCTAATACAACACAAACAATAGTCAGTTCTTTGAAGTCATGGTACATGTCTTCCAAGATTTTAAAAATATTCCCCTCATCTTCCTGCTCAATAGCAGTGTTATTGTTTACATTTGTAATGTCCGTCTTGACACTTCTTCGAGCTTCGTAAAAGCCACCTTCGAGCCACTTTCATCTTTTAAATATGTGGTTTCATATTTTGATCAAGATATTTTCTACTTGCCCGCCAAAGTACCTCCTCAAAAAATTGCCATGGTTGGAGGATTACTTAAGAATTAATAGGCAAAGGGTTGGAATAAAAATGTCCTGGGTGGAAATTTTTTGAAAAATAAATTAGCGGGGGCCACGTCTATTAGGCACCCAAGAGTAGTTAGTTGGGCAGTATCTTGCTGTCCATCCTATGTAGATCCTATGTTCTCTAAATCACTGCAGATGGTTTTCCTCCTAGTGAATTTTAGCCTACCTCTCTTCCGTCTAACGGACGCTCCTGTTCATCTAATGACACTTTATGTTATCCTGTTTTTTGGCAATCTCAAAACATGTCCAAGTTGTATTCTATTTTGAATATTTAGCTTTAGAATCTTTGTTTCCAAAGTACATCTTCGCCACCTGTCTTCATTTGCGTTTTATAGTTGGATATTGTATTCTGGTAATTGATATCAATTATTTTACTCCGGCATATTTCTGATATTTACTTTAGTTAACCCCAAAAGACTGACTTTATATTACCATTTTAATTTGGAAGTTCCAAAACCAAACAAATATGAGCATAGAAAAAAACCGAGCTTATTATATTTTTATATCCTCAAGATAATTGTTGTTTATATAAAAGTACCAAATGTCATAAGTTTGCTATGGGCAATAAACACTTATCAAGTAAAATATTAGTTTCTTCGTTTATTTCTTCACTGATTTGGCTTTCCCCTATCTCCCTGTGATTGGATTGAGGAGTCACATACTTTGGAGACGTTCTAGATAGTTTTTTTCCCCTTTGGAGTTTAAAGTTTTAAATTGAAACAAGCCGTTTTCAATTCGTCAGGCTCTTACTAAAGTTTGAAAGCTATGATTTTGAAATGAAAATCTTGATTATACTTTTTCACAAATATTTTCAAATAATAGTTGGTTTGTTGTACAAAACAAAAATAATGCACGAAAACATCATGTACTTGAAAGCTTTTCCCGCCTGACACTCCTCAGAGTACTATCGTCAAAATGATCGAAATAAAACGTATGAAAGAGTATTCGCAACTGTTTTCTTGAAGGAGCAAATCAGAATTTGGACTGCCTAAATGAGTTCGAAAACGAATTGCTTTTGTCTGCATAGCAATGGTTTTCTTGCTTTTATGTGGATTGACATCAGAACGGCAAAATGAAATGCATACCGGGCCTTTCCTATGAAAAGGGAGCAATCATTCATGCATACTTTGGCACGGTCTGGGTTCTCAAGCAAGTTCTGCCCTATGGCAGAATCATCAATAACTTTGTATTTGATATTTGACTTAAAAAATGTGTGGAATTTAAAATATATATGTTAAATCTATAAGTATAAAGGAACTAGTAATCTCTTTCTTGATATCATTTTTATAATTAAAGGACTAAGTTGCGTTACCTTAAATTGTAAAAATTCTCGCAACACAGACAATATTGTGCTGCCACTACATCTACAATCAATGGAAATGTACATACCATATGTAGCTCCAAAATAAATTAAATTTAGACTAAAGTGCGTTTCAATTTCTATTCTTGTAAAGGGTTAAGCATAGAGAGAAAGAAGATAAACCATGGGTGAGAGAAAGTGCTCCTTCTTGCTCATTGGCTCAAAGCTTACTGCACACCAATGGATCAATCTTGGAGCAATATCGCCTTTCGGAGGCTTTATTTGTACACCTATAGACCTTTAAGGGTTTTGTTTCTCTTTGTAGATTCTCATCTTAATTGCTACTTTACACCGAACGATAAAACATCTTGTATAGGTACTTCAAATCTAATCCTTCTGTAGGTTCTTTATGCCGAACAACAAACTAAATAAAACTGCAGTATTCTTGCATCCAACAAAACATTTGCAAAAAATAAATCATTTTAAGCGAGAAAAGAGGATTAGAAATATCATTTTTGAAAAAAAACCCCACAAAAAATAGAAAATATTTCACCATCGGCCATCGCACGTGCGGCGTGTGCTTTACCAACAGAGATACGAGACACCTATGTTAAGATATTTCAGTAACTATCGATTGGCTGTGGACGGCATGACGGGACTGGTAGCGTATTTTTATTGGTCAAGTCATAGATAGTAAAGAGTCTGGTCTCTTACTACATTGACCTAGATGCTGATGTCAATCAGTACATGATAGCTAGAGAAAATTTAAATGATGTCCTTCTCAAGCTTTGCAGTAATGTCTACACTCAAAAAATCCTATAAATAGAAGGAAGGACTGTCATATCTTACCTTTCCCAATGTATGGAAATTTAACCTTGGCAATTCTGATAATGATAGACGTATCACTCTCACAGAATGACACAATGTCAGCAAAAACACTCAGAATACAATCTTAGATAGTAATAACACATAGAATGAATTAAATAGTTTTTATTAATCTTTTTGCTAATGGCGACTAGCTTTAAGACAGATCCTTGTCCTCAACGTCCATAACCTTTCAAATTACCACTGATGCAGAACAGGCACATGATCCAGCACTGTTACTACTGTTACTATAATTACTAGAGCAACGAAGTTTTTATGAGCATGCGACATTTAAAAGACTACTTTTGTTTATATGTAAATGATAAGAAAGAGAAATACAACTGCCCTCTTTAAAGTCAGTGAAATTTTAATAAAAGCTAGTGTGCCAACATGGCTTCCACCGAAAGCACCCACAAGAAAATTACGAATGGCAGTCGCAGACACTAACATTTTGTGATGTCCCTCTACGTATAAGTAAAAATTGCAATTTACCAGCTGGAAAGATATAGTGATTGCTTTTTTCATACCGACACATTGGTCTTTTGTCCGATTTTTGGATCTTTGAGACAATGTAATTTAAACCTTTTGTTACAATGTCAACAGTCAAGAATTGACGTAAATTTGATTTTACACAACTGTAAAAGTACGATTTTGCAATTGCAAATGACAAATGGCAAGTTATAATTAAAACTTTGATAAGCAAAACTATTCCTCTTGCATCCCAGCTACTTAGTTATTATTTATATTTTTAAAAGCTAATGTCAATACTCGGTATATTTATTTATTTTAGGACTTCCTTACCCTTTATCCAATGTATCTTCATTTGATGTTACTAAACAAGTCTTGACAGTAAGAACAGTGAATGGAAAATACCTTATAGCAATGAGTTCAAGCACTTTCCGAAGTAGCGTACTATTAGATACACCTCCGGCAACCAAGGGAATGCAAATATTTCCTGATTTAAATACTACGATACAGAAGACAACAAATAACAGGACTCTGAAAGGTAGGTTACCAAATTTTTTATATTTAATATGCAGACCAGGATAGATAAAGCTTAAATTAATAAATTTCAGCATTTCCTTTTATTAAATTTTAAATTTTCAACCATTTACTCCATTCTACTCGCAATTCATTTACATACAATTCTACACGGGAGAGGGGTTGGGATCTTGGAACCGATATGTAATTGGCAACTGTATGTTTATAGCCTACAAAATTATCAGTACTATAATTTAGTATTTAAAAGGTAAAACAGTTTGGTTTCAGTAATAATGTCTTTTCAAGGTAGAGGACCTTTTTCGTATCGAAGTATCCTATCAAGATAGCACTCAGGCGAAACTGTAGTAAAATTTGAATTTTGTCTTAATTTGGGCAATTATCTGAATGTAAAGTTCTGAAATTCATTTCCGTGTGTAAAGTACTCGATACACAAAGTAGTTATCGAATTATTTCGTGACTTGCTTAAATAATTTAATTTCAATGGGCAACTTGATCGTCAAATAGCCATACGCAGTTGACATCTTAATTGCTTTTCTACCACACTACCATTTTTGAAATGTGGATTTAGTGCTGACTGATTAAAAGATTACAATAAAATGGAACCTATCGTAACACACATGACAAAGGAGGACCTCAAAAAATTCAGCTCTTACATATTGAAAAGTTTCAAATTGGTTGAGGGTTGTTAAGAAATAGATTTTCATGTGCAGGAAATAACTTTAAAAATTACGGTACAAAACATGTGCGATACCAAAGAATAGCATTTTTAAGAGGAAAAAGGAATGATTATATAATCTGGGACATCGGTAAGCGCAGTAAAATCCGAGGTTGCTTTTGACTGTCGTGCAGTGTAAATGCCAGCGTTATCCACCATTTTGGTAATCGATCAGTTTCGTTTTGGCTTCATATCTATTGCATAGATAAAACTTACAAATTATTATTCTACAATCATTACACCAGCTTGCTATTCTACGTAGTCATTCTTATGCTCGTTATACTAAATGCGAGTAAAAGCTATATCGGCAAAACTAATTGAGTAAGCGTAAAACGATAACAAGTGTTTAACCAGAAAAATCAAAACTTTGTTATAAGCAAATGTCAGAAATGAGGAAACTTGCCAATAAGCTATGTACTGTTGCTTTTCCACATATTCATGTACGCCTTAATCTCAGCTTCTCTTGCCTCCTCTCAACTTGTTTCATAGTAAAGGGCAGAGCTCCCAAATCATTGCGATCTGTCGTCGTTTATGAATGTCAGTGTCGTTGCTGTAGAGCAACGTATTTGGGTCATACGACTCGCCAAATTCAAAACCACCTTGCTAATCATTTTAGAATCTTGGCTGTTACTGGGGATTTTCTCTCAACCCCACCATTTTCTAAAAATTCCCCCCACTTTGATAAACACTGCCATCCTTTTTCTAATCTGAAAGCCCACTTCCTCACAAATTTAGGCTAAATTTGATATTGAAATAGGCACCACACCTTTTCACAGTTCTAAGGTTTGAAGTTTGGGCTCATTTATTTGTTCTTTGTTATTGTTTAGTTATTTTAAGCTAGAGCATTTAATCTTCAAGCCAACGTAGTTACTTCTTAAGTTTGATACACTCTGAGGATGATGTAATATATGTATCAAATGCTTGGTTAATTTTATATCTCGTCTTTAATGTACAATAATTTCCAATATGCTGCATATGCACATTCCTCGCTGGATGTTGCTGTTTATAGAAGAGTAACTGATGCTGATAAACAAAAAAGAACTCCTTCGGGGAATGATTAGTGTTAGGGAACATGGTAAGATACAGTGTCCTAAGGAAGACAATTTTAATGTAGAGGACCCTTTTTTCAAGCTGCGTTTTATTTAGACTATACAGGGCTTTCTGAGAGTAGGGAACCAAATACAATGGAGGCAATGACAAGAATTGTAAACTTTGAAATAGATAACTCTGTTGTAATATTAAATAATGTTTTATACTTAGTGTTGTTTGGGAAGTTTGTCTGCTGTTCATGATGTATTAATCTTTATGAGTCTTTTAAAAATTTACAGATCTTCAAAGGCCCCATGTATGAAATTAGGTTGTCCGTTGACCAGTTCACGCTCTCAACATCACTGAGAAAATAGTCGCTGAGAAAACAGTGACAAAATAAACAGGGTTGCACTAATAAGCAATGCAGTGTAAAGGGTCAGTAGACATTAGTAGTAGGGAAATAATTAAATTCTTACATTCTATTCATGCTACAATAGATCTTAGAATTTTTTTTTAAATTTGCAAACTTTTGGTATACAGACTTCGTCATTCACTACTGATCTACTATTTTTTGATTTTTTCCGGCAGTCGGCGCAGAAGGAGTTGAATTTATACAGACAAGAAATCATTCTAAAGAGGCCTTGAAATGGATCTGCTGAGTATTATGAAAATAGTCATTGAATAGTGAACCGAAGAGAGCTGACTGTATACATGATATTTCATCGTCGTCGAAAGGTGTCGTGCCAGTCACTGACACTGTTAGTCACTCTGCGGTAGTCACGCCTTTGGTCTGCCAGCCGTATCAGCTTCGCTATATTTAACCTTAGGTAACTTATCAACTGTCTTGCAAAAGTAAGTCTTCTCCTGTCCCTGCTGCTCTGCACTTTCCAAGTAATCGCATGTTACGGTCCCTTAATAAGGTAGGACGTAGAGGAACTGTGAGACTCCCCTTCTTTGGTCTTAGAATGACACCTGGAGCAAGTGTATTGTAAAATGAGACAAACCAACTTCCTTTTAGATTTGTCACTAACGTCTTGAACCTGAGTGTTAAGAAACTATGTCGAAGCGCTTTTGTTTAGTATATGCCTTTTGCATTGAAAATGAAATTTAGGCTAAGAAAAATTCGTCACTAATGACCGCACACTGACAGAATGGGATTTCACCTGTCTCAGATTTCTTTAATAGATCTCTGGCACTATTTAAAAATTTAAGCAAAACCATGTACGTGTATTATGTGTGTAGTTTAATTGGGGTCTAAAAGATGTAAAGTTTCGTTACTTCTCAAACCCTAGACCCTAACTACCAGCGCTGGACCCCAAGCCATTATTACAAGGTCATTGGAACAGATAAAACGAAACAAAAAATGAGGTGACGTTTAGGTATAACTAAGACTAAATACACGTTAGGTAGTATGCCTTTTTAAGAAAATAGGCGTAGTAGATGTTAGTTACTCCATTGCTCAAATTTTATCTGGACAGGATCTAAAACCTCATGGCCCCTCCAAATATAGCCTTGCCCCATCTAAATCTGAAGGCTGGCTACGGTCTTGTTGAGGAGCAGTGTCATCTTGCCTCCTTTGGCATCGTTCTTGGTTTAACTGTGAACAAATTTGGAAGGATCCTGTTTGTAGAGAGCTAAAAGTTTGACAGGGAATGCATCTAAAACTGAAATGGCCCCTCAAACATTACATCCTTTTATCAGAGTAAATAGCTGAAAATTAATAAATGTGGAACAGTTGATGTTATGGAATATTGAAATGTTCAATTGTATTCTTGATTCTAAAATGCAACAGTAGTTGGGTTGGATGTTTAGCTAATCTAGAAACTTTTTGTACTCAGCTGGCGTTTTGATGCTGGATCAACGTCGAATGAACGTCACCTCTTCGGTTGCATCCACGTGGCTGGTTCGTAGCCCTGGAAAGTCGAATAGATGCTGTACTAAAGACGTTGAAATGACGCCGTATTGATGGCGATGAAATGTCTGCAAGACTTATGTTAAAATAGCGACATAGGCTCTGTCTTGATTCAATGTCGGTATAGCAAGAAAACGTGTCAGTCAAAGAGATGTTGATCTAATACCTGTTTCTAACTAAATGTAAAATCGAACAACCATTAGCATCGAATCTGCGTCGGACAACGGCTGGGTAGCCTATGGGATTTTCTATGCAAGACTAAATGTTATTGTAAAAGTATTGAATGTTTACAGGTATAATGTTTGCATTTGTTTTGGTTTACTGTATTAGGAATGACGATGTAAAATGGGCGTCTGCTACAAATAATTTAAATGGTTGCAAGTGAAGACTAGAAATTTTGTAACATTTTCTCTAAATTTTTAAAATTTATTGCAAAAATATTGTCCAGAATATTAACCAATATTATTGTGATCATCACTTTTCTGACAAATGGTGTCTTTATTAATATCCTTCTACGAACGAAAATAAAAATGATAATAGAAATCTAGTTATAGGCTCTTCTGTCTTTTACTATAAGTTGAAATATATTTTAGTACACTTATCAGTGCATTCTGTCATACTTAAACGATTGCCGCTACTTCATCGGCGCGAGGAAGACAAGCAGAAAAAAAAA
This sequence comes from Alatinidae sp. Z8VKAUB7J3, assembly GCA_010016025.2. NCBI lineage: Eukaryota > Metazoa > Cnidaria > Cubozoa > Carybdeida > Alatinidae > Alatinidae sp. Z8VKAUB7J3. The sequence continues at coordinate 365 of JAAAKM020006310.1, read as the reverse complement.
TTGCGCTAAAAATCTGAACACTTCAAACATGATTTTTTAACTGAGAATTGGTGTTCTTCTTTAACATATAATAGGGTCTCTCAGTTCACTTCATCCACTTTGGATTAAAAGTCATTGATTCATTTCCGTAGTGAATATTTTTATACTAACATAAATGTTAGTGATAAAGGCAAAAACTACCCTTATATCTAATTATTTTCTGATAGGGAAACGTGTAGTCTCCGAGACAGTTACTTACACGTTTTGCTGAGCATTATGCATAAAATATTTTCTATATCAAAAAAATAAAGTTTTTACTTGCCAAATAATTTAGGATACTGATCTTAAATGGCGCAGACATAAGATAATGTTTATGAAAAATGTGT
>JAAAKM020006309.1:0-10575 GCA_010016025.2 Alatinidae sp. Z8VKAUB7J3 | reverse complement strand
GATGCTCGCCCGCTGGGCAATCGAGGGAAAGATCGACCGGCGCGCCGTCGATGCAGCCAAGCGCTTTCAAGAGCTCTTCCAACTGGCGCAGCTCGACCCGGTACGAGCGCAGTCGTTTGAGCGCGTCGGCGGTGTCTACGCCGAGCCGGACCTACCGGTCAGAGCCGAGATGGCGCGCCGCACGATCCGTCTGATCGTCGATCAACTCGGCGGGCAGGGGACGCCGGCGGCCGGTGCGTTGTGGCATATCATCGGCGCCGGCGAGACGCTCCGGGAGTGGTCCAACCACGCCGCCGGCGCCGGCCACAGCCTCAATCGGCAGACGGCAACAGGAGTTCTGATCGGCACGCTCTCGGCGCTCGATACGATCATGAACACGGCGCGGGTTGACTCCGGTGGCAAACCACTTTAGAAGCCCGTTCCCCATTAGAGAGACGTGCGCCCGAACCGCCCCGCGATTCGGGCGCAACTCGTTCCAGCACAAGGAAATCTGACGATGCGGTCGGCGGCTAATCCCGCCGGAGCGCCGCCGGCGCGTGCCGTTCGGGAGGCACGATCGGCACGTCGCTGGCGGATACTCTTGTTCACAACACTTGCGAAATAGCGCTGTTGGGTCCTTTCCGACGTCTTCGCAAGCGATACGGGGCGGCTGCGCGGTTCGCGACTGAATTTCTTCGCCCGCGAGGGTTCGGTTCTTTTTCTGGTTTTTGATCTGGCGAGGAGGTGAGCGTGATCGACACGGCCACTCCGCAAACCGCCAGTTTCGGCGGCTTCAAGAACTTGCCGATCGTCGGGACCGGCGCGCCGATCGCTCGGCCGACGCCGGCGCCGGCGCCGAAAGAAATCTCGGCCGAGGTTCGGTCTCTGAAGGAGACGGCGAAGTTCTTTCGGGTCAGCGAGCCGACGGTCCGCAGTTGGATCGACGACGGCTGTCCGGTGGTCGAGCGTGGGTCCAACGGCGTGAGCTATCAGCTAAACGTCGTCGCGGTCCACGAGTGGCGCGAGGGACGGGCGGCGGCGGAAGCGCAGGCCGAGGCCGAGCTCGCCGAGAAGACGCGGCAACTGCAACTCGAGCTCCTCGGCGGCGAGTCGGCCGGCGGTGAGTTCGAGGGCTTGTCGCCCGCGCAAGCGCGACAGGCGATGGAGGCCGAACGGCTCCGCGATGAGCTCGCCCGCTCGCGCCGGGAGTTCGTCAACGCGAGTGGAACGGCAATCGGGCTCGTCACGATCGGCGGCGCGCTTCGCGACCGGATCACGTCGATCCCGGAGATCCTGGCGCGGCAAGCGGGGCTTGATGAGGTCCAGGTCGAACAGGCGGCGATGGTGATCGAGGAGATCCTCGAGGACCTGGCCGATCTGGTCGAGGAGAAGTGCAACGAGCTCGAGGGCGGCGCCGATGATATGGCAGCTTGAGCCACTACCGCCGCGAGTCCATCCCGGCGCGGTGCTGCGCGCCTTGGCCGACGGGCTACGACCGCACAAGAGGGTTGCGGTAAGCGACGCGGTCGAGCGCCACGTTCGGATCCACAATCCGCCGGCCTACGTCGGTCCCTATCGAAACGCCATGGCGCCGTACCTCAAGGCGCCGATGGATCGCGCCATGAGCCGCGATGTCGACGAGATCTACATCGTCGGTCCGAGCCAGTGGGGCAAGACGCAGGTGATCCTTGGGATCGTCGCCCATGGGATCAAGTATCGCCCGGCCGATATCCTGTTGATCCAATCGACCGAGAACGCGGCGCGCGACTTCTCCAAGCGGCGGATAGAGCGCGGGCTCCTCAATGTTTCGCCTGATCTCAAAGAAGAGCTCGGCGAGGGCCGAAGCGAGGCGAACACGATCTCGAAGGTCTTCAAGAATGGCCTCATGCTCACCTTGGCATGGCCAACGCCGTCGGAGCTCTCGTCACGGCCGGTCCCGACAATCCTCCTCGACGAGCGCGATCGCATGCCGGACAACATCGGTGGCGAAGGGGATCCGGTCGCGCTGGCTCGCAAGCGAAAGACGACGTTCGGGCGACAAGGCGTCATAGTCGCCGTCAGTTCGCCGAGCCGTTCCGATCACTCCGGGATCATGGCGCTCTATCCGATGGGCGATCGGAACCTTTGGTTCTGGCCCTGCCTCGGTTGCGGTCATTTCTTCTCGCCAGGATTTGGGGCGGATCGGGAACCGGCGCCGCTTGATCATCTCAAGTTCGATGGATCCTCGGCCGAAGCGGCAGCGGCGACGGCGCGGCTGGTTTGTCCATCTTGTGGTTTCGATCACGAGGAGCGCCACAAGCCCACGCTAAACGAGCGGGCCGACTGGATTCCGGATGGCTGCGAGATCGACCGAAAGGGTCGGATCCACGGCGACCCGCGTCGCACGCGGATCGCGAGTTACTGGGGTTCGGGGCTGTTCTCACCATTCCTGCCGTGGTCCGAAATCGCGCGTAACCTGGTCAATGCAGAGGCCGATTTCGCCGAGTCCGGCGAGGAGCACAAGCTCAAGGCGGTGTTCAATACAGACGTGGGGTGTCCCTACGTCTCGCGCGCCGAGAAGAGGAAGCGGGCGACGGTCGACTCGCTGCGGGATCGGGCCGAGGAGAGCTATCCCATGGGGATGGCGCCGACCGGGGTTCGGTACATCACGGCGGCGGTCGATGTTCACGGGGATCGTTTCGAGGTTGGCGTTCGGGGCTGGTCAGAGAACGGGGAGTCGTGGTGGCTCGACCGCTTCGCGTTACGGCAGCTCGAGGACGGGCGGACAGATATCTCGCCGCCGACCCATGCTGAACACTGGGAGCTCTTGGTCGATCGACTCCTCTTGCGGGCCTATCCGCTCGAGGACGATCCCGGTCTTTGCTTGCCTATCGCACGAACCGCGATCGATACGGGCGGAGAAGGCGGAACGACCGAGAACGCTTATTCGTTCTATCGCACGGCGCGTCGGCGCGGCCTAGCCGACCGACAGATCATGTTGATCAAGGGTGCGTCAAATGCCGACGCGCCGAGCTTGCCAAAGAAGCCGACATTCGAGGGGGCCAGCGGAAAGAAGGCAGAACGGTCCGCAGTTCCGCTCTACGTGATCGGGGTCAACCGCTTGAAGGATGCCGGCGTCAACCGCATGCATCGCGACGAGCCGGGGCCGGGGTACATGCACTTCCCGAGTGACTTTCCGTCACGCGCGTTTGATGAGCTCGGCGGCGAGGTCAAGGTCAAGGGCAAGTGGGAGCGTCGCGGCCCTAACGAAACCTTCGACCTCGAAGTCTACACGACCGCGGCGCGGATGGCTCTGGAGCCGCACAAGGTCGATTGGACGCGGCCGCCGCACTGGGCCGTCCCAGTCACACGTCCGGAAGAACTGGCGGCCGGCGAAGTCCGCCTCAAGCTCACGCCGCCGCCACGCCGCGCGCGTCGCGGCAATGTCCTTCGGAGGGGTGCTTAGATGGCGCGAACTACGCAGCAACAGCTTGACGATGTCGACGAGGCGATCGCCAGGGCCGAGACGCAGAGCCAGAGCCACGAGATCGAGGGTCGAAAGCTGGCACGCGCTAACCTCGCGCATCTCTATCCCGAGCGGCGTCGGCTTCAGGCTAAGCTCGCGAGAGAGCAACGCGGCGGCGGGATCCGCGTACGGGTCGGGCGGCCATCATGGTGAGCGAGGCCGGCCGGATGCGCGCCCGGATCGGTGCGGCAAAGGCTCGTCGTAAGCGGGCTAAGGCGGCCGGTGGAAACCTGGTCGATCGGCTTGTCTCCTACTTCGATCCAATTAGCGGTGCCAAGCGAGCACGAGCACGGCACGCGCTGGCCCTGGCGGGGCGACTGGAGGGCGGCTCGACGCGGCGGCCGGGTCTCGAGGGTTGGCGGCCCCGCGGTGGGTCACCCGATGACGATCTCCTCGATCCGCTCGACCTAGCGCGCGACCGGTCCCGAGACCTTGGCTACAACTCGCCGATCGCGTCCGGCGCAATCGCGGCAAACATCGACGGCGTGATTGGGGTTGGGCTCGTACCTAAACCACGGATCGACCGAAAGCTCTTAGGGCTTAGCGACCAGCAAGCCGACGATATCGAGCGGTCGTTGCAAAAGCGCTATCACCTTTGGGCCGATTCGCCGGAATGCGATCTCGGTCGAACGGCGACGTTCATCCGCCTTCAAATCCAGGCGCTCGCCGGTACCCTGCTTGGCGGGGATATCTTCGCCTTGCCAATTCGGCTTTCGCGGGCGGGGTCGCCTTACGATCTCAAGGTCCAGTTGATCGAGGCGGAGCGATGCCGGAACAAGGACAACGTCGCCGATACCGATCGCCTTAAGGCGGGCATCGAGCACGACGAGAACGGCGCGCCGCTCCGCTACCAATTCGCGCGCGACTATCCGGGAACCCGCCGACCGACGAACCAGTGGGACGTGCGCGAGGCATTCGATGCGGCCAGCGGCGATCGGCGGGTCTTCCATGTCTTCGATCAACAGCGGCCAGGACAGCGTCGGGGCGTGCCAGTCCTGGCGCCGGTGGTTGGCGCGCTCAAGCAGCTCGACCGCGGGACCGAGGCGGAACTCTACGCGACCGTGCTCAACGCTATCTTTGCGGTCACGATGACAAGCGAGGATGGCACGGGTTCGGATGGCTTGCCGTCGCGCGATGCCGAGGACTTGTTACCGGAGCGCCGGGATCTCGAGCCGGGTTTGATTCTAGATCTGGCCGAGGGCGATAAAGTCGAGAGTTTCACGCCGGGCCGGCCGAACGCGAGTTTCGAACCCTTCTACAACGCGATCGCGCGGGAGATCGCGATCGGCCTGAACTTGCCGGTGGAAGTCGTGCTTCGCCAGTTCAAGGCGAGCTACAGCGCGAGCCGGGCGGCGATCGAACTGGCTTGGTTGACCTTCAAATGCCGTCGCGCGTGGTTCGTTCCGAGTTTCTGCGCGCCGTTCTATCAGGCGATCGCGACCGAAGCCATCGCGCGTGGCGAAGTCTCGGCGCCGGGCTTCTTGCGAGGGGATCCTCTCGTTCGCGCCGCCTACCTTCACGCCGAATGGACCGGGCCGACAAAGCCGCAGATTGACGAGGTTAAGGAGACCCAAGCGGCGCTTGCTCGGATCGAGGGCGGTATCTCGACGTTCGACCGAGAGACCGCACTGATCACCGGCGAGGACTGGGAGAGCACTGTCGGACAGCAGGGCAAAGAGCGCCGGCGGCGGATCAAGGAGGGGCTCGTCGCTGGTGATGGTCAAGCCGCTGCGCGCTCACCCGCGCCCGACGATCCGGCGGACGACAGCCTCGACGACGAGGAAACCGGGGACGAGGAGCTCGAGGACGACGAGCTCGGCGGCGACGATTTGGAAGACGAGGAGCTTGAGGAGGCGCGCGGTCCATGACGACGAAAACGGCATTGGAACTTGTGGCGGCCGAGCAATGGGCAATCGCACCCGAGGCGGAGCTCCGAAAGATCATGGCGATCGCCGCGCGTGAGCTCGAGCTCCTGGCCAAGTACTCGCACGAGGCGGCGCCTCTAAGTGGGGACCGCGAGACCGGACTCGAGCAGATCGAGGCGGTCGCTACAGGGCAAGGGCGCACGCTCGACCCGCGAGGACGGATCGAGCTTCGCAACGGCGTCGCAATCCTAAGGATCGTGGGGCCAATGTTTCGCTATGCGAACATCATGACCGAGCACTCGGGCGCGTGCTCAATCGGAAGTCTTGCGAAGGACTTCGCCGGCGTCATGGCGAGCGATCAGGTCCGCGCGGTCTTGCTGTCGATCGACTCGCCCGGCGGTCAGGTCAGCGGAACAAACGAACTCGCCGAACAGATCTACGCGGCGCGAATGACCGGAGCCAAACCGATCAAGGCCTATGTCGGCGCTCGTGGTGCGAGCGGCGCCTATTGGCTCGCTTCGGCTTGTGACGAGATCGTGTGCGACGCGACGGCAACGCTCGGCTCTATCGGCGTGATCATGAGTTTTCGCGACTCGCGAGACCGGGACGCCGAATTGGGCATCGAGAGCGTCTCGATCGTCTCCTCGAATGCTCCGCTCAAGGCGCCGGATCATCGAACCGAAAGCGGCCTCGGTGCGCTCAAGAGAACGGTCGACCAATTGGCGGGCGTGTTCGTTTCGCAGGTCGCGCGCAATAGGGGCGTGAGCGAGGAGGAGGTCAACGAGCGATTTGGTAGGGGCTGGGTAGAGGTCGGCGCCGCGGCTGTCAGCGCGGGCCTGGCCGACCGGCTTGGATCATTTGAGGGCTTGCTCGCCGAGATGGCGGGCGGAACCGCCGCCGAAACCGGCGGCATCGACGGCACCACGAAAGGAGGGTTTGCCAACATGAGTACAGAAACGAAGGCGCCGGCGAGCGAGCCGGAAGCGGCCGCAGCGCCGCAAGGCGAGTCCACGCCGGCCGCAACGGTCGAGACCGGCTCGGCGTCGGTCGCCATTGCCGACACTGTCGCGGCGGTGCGCGAACGTTGTCCACAGGCGGCCGCAGCTCTTACCGCTGTGGGGGCCGAGGCGGAGCGCACCCGGATCCTTGAGATCCAGGCGCTTGCACTTCCCGGCGACGAGAAGCGGATCGCCGCATTCGTCGCCGATGGAAAGACCACGCCGGCCGAGGCGGCGCTCGCGTTGCGGCAGGTCGAGGTCAAGGCGGGTCCGGCGGAACTTGAGCGTCTGCGTCAATCTGCCCCGGAGCCTGTCGGTCAGCCGGCCGAGGATCCTAAGCCAGGATCGAGCGGCGGAGCCGGGGAGCCCGGGGCGGATGCGCCGCTCGAGGAGCGGGCTAAGGCGGAGTGGGACTCAGACTCATCGCTCCGCGCTGAGTTTGGTGGCTCGTTCGAGTCCTACCTCGCGTTGCGCGAGGCGGAGGATGGCGGCCGGGTCAAAGTGCTCCGCGGCGCCGGTCACTAATCACGCGCTCGGACACTCGAGCGCCAGTCAGGAGAAAGGGTAAATGGCCACACTCGCAACCGATACGCCGCGCAAATTCGTGCTCGGCGATTTCAACGATCTGCCGATGATTGCGGCGGATACTATCTATGAGGGCGCCGCGGTCGGCGATAACGGCTCGGGTCTCGCGCGTCCGCTCGTAGCTGGCGATCCATTCGTCGGTTTCTGCGATCGGCAGGCCGACAACAGCGCGGGCGCGGCGTCGGACATCGAGGTTCGTATCAGGTCGCGAGGGCGCGCGGTCCTGCCGTTGGCTGGGGCCGCGGCGAGCAATCGCGGCGCTAAGCTCTACGCTTCCGATGATGCGACCTTCACGCTCACGCCTACGAGCAACAGCTACATCGGTGTCATTACCCGGTTTATCGGGGCCGGGCTCGTCGAGGTCGAGTTCGACGCGCACAACCCGATTCCGTAAGCGGTCGATCCCTTAGGGGTCGCACACCACCTCGGCGGCAAGCGCTGCCGGCACTCACGACAAGGAGATTTGAGACATGGGCGCAAAGGCGCTTACCAGCCGGGCTATCCTCGGCCAACTGTTCCTCCGTCTTCAGCAAGGGGCGGCGGGCTGGGTCAACCTGCTTTCGATGATGGTCGACTCCGACCAAATGTCCGAAACCCACAAGTGGCTTGGCATGTCGCCAATGATGCGTGAATGGCTCGGCGGCCGTCATGTCCACGGGTTGCGGGACAACGGAATCACCATCGCTAACCTGGAGTTCGAGGCGACGGTCGCGGTTTTGACCCGTGAGCTTCGACTCGACAAGACCACTCAGATCATGACGCGGATCAACGATCTCGCGGATCGAGCCAACGGACACGGTGCGAAACTGCTGTCCGAGTTGATCGAGGCGGGGCCGTCGAGCGTCTGCTACGATGGTCAGTACTTCTTCGATACGGACCATAGCGAAGGCGACTCCGGAATTCAGTCAAACGATATCTCGATCGATATCTCGGCTTTGCCGACGTCACAGCATGGCAGCATTACGGATCCCGCGGTCGAGGAGATGGCGCTCGCGATCCTCAAGACCATTCAACAGCTCTACGGTTTCCGCGACGATCAAGGCGAACCCATGAACGAGGGAGCGCGACAGTTCGTCGTCATGGTGCCGACAAGTCTTTGGGCACCAGCGGTGCAAGCGGTCACCTTGCCGCAGCTCTCCTCGGGTCAGTCCAATGTGCTGCAGAATCTGCCGGAAATCTCGATTGGTGTCGCAGCTAACCCGCGGCTCTCTTGGACATCTCAGTTTGCGACCTTCCGCGCGGATGAGGGCGATGGTGTCAAGCCCTTCATCAAACAGGAGGAGATGCCGCTCAATGTCTCCGCACAAGCCGAGGGTTCGCCGGAAGAGTTCAACAATAAGCGCCATCTCTACGGCGTCGAGTGGACCGGCAACTTTGGCTACGGCTTTTGGCAGCACGCTTGCATGGGCACGCTCGTCTAGCCGAACCATTTCGCGCCCGCGCGGCGTGATCGACCAATAGGCCCGGCCGGTACATCCGGCCGGGCGTGCGAGGAGAAAAGCGGTGTATCAGGAATTGACAGTCGTCGCGGCCTCGGCGGGCTTCGGCGCAGGGGCGCTCTTGTCCCTGACCTTCGACCAGTGGCGTCGGCGGGCGAACGCGTTGGAAGAGGCATCACCCGGTGATCTGCCGGAGGGTGTGGTCTTGCCTAAAGTCGACGAGGGGTCGGCCGATCAAAGGCGAATCTTTCGGGTGGTCAAGCCGGTGACCTTCAAGCTTGCGGAGACCGTCGGTGTCGTCGGCGAGCTCGACATAAACCCTGTTTTGCTCGAGGTCGTTACCATCGGTGACACGCGCTCGGCGCGGACGGCTAAGCGCGTTGCACGCCAAAGACGCGAGGCTGGTGCGAAGCGTGCGGCGGCCGCATCGAAGCGCCGGACTGATGCCAAGAAAGCCCGCGAGGAGAAGAAGGCGCAGACTGGGAAGCGCAAGCGGCGTAAGTCCGCGCCCGGCGAAGAGCGCGCAGAGGTCTAGGTAGGTCGCGGAGTCTACGTGGCGCCGGTTCTTGGACCGGCGCCGCTGTTGAGACAGGGAGGCGAGCATGCCAATCGAGACGGCGGAAGATCGCGCGGTGTATGTCGACCCCGAGGGTTTCGGCGAGTCGATCGTCTATCGGCGCGCGGCGGCTTTGCACAAGGCGTTGACGCTCAATGCGCTCGTGACGCGGCCGCAGGAATCCCTTGATCTTGGGGACGTGGCTGTGAGCGGGCGGCGCATGACGATCCACATCCGGCGCGACGATCTGGCCGAGGCGGTCGCCGGCGACCAGGTCGAAATCGGCGGCCGGACCTATCGGGTCGACGAACCGGAGACCGACAGCGCCGACGGCTTTTGGATCCTGGGGCTCCAGTAGGGTTGATCCGATGGTGGGGTTCTTCGTCAAGGTCCTCGACAAGATGGAAGCGCAGGCGGCCGAGGAGCTCCGCATCTGGGATCACGGGCTCGGCGTGGCGATGGAAGATGGCTCGCGACACCTACAGCTCGGCTACCGCGAGGAGATCAATACGCGCTTTCGCTCCTCCGAGCGAGTGCGCGGCGGAAATCGCCGGGTCGCCAATGCGATCCGCCGCGAGGTCTATCACGACGGGCCGCTCGATCATGCGGCCTTGGTCTATTCGAAATTTGGTCGGCGCCGGGGTGGCGAATTCCTGGATTACCTGGGGCCGTCGATCGCCGGCGCGACGATCCGGCCGCGGCGCGCCGACCGGCTATTCGTGCCACTGGTCAAGAGCTTCCTGCAGGTCGAGGGCGCGCGGCGTTTTCGCTCGCGGGCGCGTGGCGCGCGGTTCTCGTTCCGAGACACGCCGCGGCTTGCTTTCATCAACATCGGCGGCGGCAAGACGCTCATTGTGCAACGAACCAAGTCGGGTCGCGGCCGCGGTCGGCCGCTGGCCCTGCTAACGCCGGAGGTCGAGATCCAACCAAAGCTCGACATCGACGCGCGGTTACGGCGTGAACAGGCGCTCTTTCCGGGGCGGGTCGTCGATGCGATGAACGCCGAGAGCTCGCGGAGTTCCGGCGGATCGTCGCGCGGCGGCGGACGGCGAGGGCGACTCTTTGGTTGATCTAGTTTCATGGCGGACGCAAGGCGTACGCGCGTTCTTCTCCTTGCTCGAGACGGCGCCGGGCGTGGTTCACGCCGAGCGAGCTCGGCACTCGCCCTTGACTGGCGATCTGTTACCGGCCGCGATTCAATTCGCCGGCGGGCAACGGTCGATCGGGCGCGGCGAGATGCTCCGCGACGAGACCGAGGAGGCGGTCGAGGTAACGCTCGTCGTCGGTCCCTATGATCAGGGCGAGCCGGTCGAGAAGACGGGGGCGGAGCTCGAGGACGAGCTCGGCGAATTCGCAGCAACTGTCGTCAAGCATATGTTCGACAACCGCGAGCTCGGCCTAGGGCTGGACACGCGATACCAGGGCTTCGGCGATCTGGAATGGCGCACGGGCAAGGGTGAGGAGATGTTTCTCGCGGCAACCCTGCGCTTCGGGATCTTCCTGAATACCGATCAAGGCGATCCCTTCTCGGCCTAGCGCCACCTATCAGCAATCGGAGGATATGAGCATGTCGAAAGGCGTCGAGCCCGTTCGGGCGCGGCCACCCGCGAGTGGTGGGCGGATCATCAACAAGCCGGACGGTACGGCC
>JAAAKM020006308.1:0-10575 GCA_010016025.2 Alatinidae sp. Z8VKAUB7J3 | reverse complement strand
CTCACAGAATTGCCGTAACTGACAGGGCAAATAGACATAATAGAAGGCAAATGGGGGTGACGAAGCATTTCAATAGGTCTTAATTTCTTCCTGTCAATCATTGAACAACTTCTAAACTGCTAGTTTCACACACGACTTAGTAAACTCATGGCACTCTGGCATACCATTGCTTCGTAAAAGAAAGAACGCAGTTTGGTAAAAATACTAAGTTGCATAAACTGCTTCGCTGCATTTATCTTAAGAAAATTTAAGGAGACTTTTTATTTGGTGCATCTTACAAGGAAAATTACGGTGTTGTTTGGTCATGGTGACATGAAAAATGGCGGGTATCCGCAACAACAAGACCTGTTTGAGCACAGATTTATAACTATGGTGAGTCTTTGAAAAGTTTTAGTATATGAGCCATATTTCTACTTTGATTTAATTTTTACCACATATGTCTTGACAGCAAATATAAAACGTAGTTATAACTAAGCCATCGTTTTCCTTGCTCCTCGACAAACTGTATAGGCCTACTGTACCTGCCGATTTTCTGAGATCGATTCAGAATATAATGGTAAAGGAGATTTCGTCAAACAATACGTTTTGATTTATCAGATTAAGCAGAGGTATTTGTATCGAGGTCTCGTAGTAAAAGCAGTTGCACCTCAAAATGTTTGTTGTCCATGTGTACAGGAGATAGTATACATATATGATATGTCCGTCTGCGAGCATGCTTCCTCGACGAAGTTCGAGTATTAAAACCTTGCTTTTGTATAACCTTCTTCCATCCTGTGTTTTACATGGCAAGAAGATATCTAGATTTCCCTCAGGCTACAGGTATATGTATGAAAAGGAGTGATAGTAGCTTGCTTACGGTACATAACGGCTTAGGCTGTAATGCAAGCCTTTGACGCGACGCATGACAGCAAGAGATCATGAGAGAACAAGGAGAGACAAGATCAAGAGGTTTTCCGTTTTATCTGTAAGACGAAGAGACTAAACTTAAGTAATAATTTTGATGCAAGGAGTAGTCCTTTCGTATTTTTTATATACCGTTTAAATTCCAACGTTCAATTTCTTCAATTTCTGGCAATGATCAAATATTTTGTTTCGAACATCATATTCATTAGATGTCTAAATTAAATTAGAAAAAAGAGTTATATACTTTTAATTTTCCCAGTTACTGCACCCTGCTGCATGCAGGAATTCAGCTGTAGTACATCTTTTCACCTGAGCCTCTTCAATTGTTTGGAGGGCATTTATATAAGTCAATGAAGGCTTTTCTGAATTACCTGTGAATATCAACGTTTTAATTTTCCATATAATCACAGTACAGATTGATAGGAACATCTCAGTAAAATATAAGATATTCATGTTTCTTGCAGGTCAATGAATTGATTGCAATGGCAAGAGAAGGAAATATATTACATCTTGTCCTCAGCAGAAAGAATGGAGTTTCCATTTGATTTAAAGTTAATTCTGCCAAGTGAAATAACGAAGGTGACCAATACTTTGTGCCCATATAGACTTAATCATGCACAAAGGTAAATACAGGAGACGTTTTATATGTTATTATGAATTAGTTAATTTTTTAATCTAAAGGAAAAATAGTACATACTCAAGGATACAACTGCTATATTATGTATTTTTTCAGTCACTTTTATTTATCCAGCAATGAACTTTATGGTACCATATTTTTGGATGTTGAAGCTACTAAAAGGTATATATTGGGTTAAATTTACAACCAACTAGAATTCAGATTGTATATTTATGCTTGACACCTTGTTGCTATGTCTGGAATAGAGAAGGCCACTTTACACGTGATAGTTAGATTGAGGCAAAGTCATGAGACCCCACTTTTGAAAATTTGAAAATCACCCTGACTATTTATCTCCTAAAGGTTTATTTAGGTATACCTTTCTAATATTTATACTGATTTCTTTCTTAATATGATGGCTCTTTTATAAGGTTAAAATATTAGATTTATAACCAATTTGAATGGCCTAAACTTTGAATGTAAGAAGCAGTCTAAATGGCCAATTTGGTTTTGTCAATTTACTTTTGTTACTTTTGTTAAATAATAACTGACTACTTTATTCATATTATTGTTCTTTAAACAGCAAGGATAATCTACTTAATAACCTCTGCAAAGTCATTGATTCTGTTGGTGTAGCCTCAAGTCGTGTAAGTAAACCAACATATTCTCAATTTTGTTACCTATTAGAAATTTAATGAATTTATAATACACTATGTTCCTATTTATTTGGCTGCTTTATTTTAATCATCCATTTACTTTTCCTTTTTTCTCTCTTTTTCTCTCTTCCTTTCTCCCCTTCTTTCTATATTTCTTCCTTGCTTCCTTGCTTCCTTGCTTCCTTTCTTTTTTCTTTCTTTCTTTCTTCCTTTCTTTCTTCCTTCCTTCCTTCCTTCCTTTCTCTCACCCTTTCTTTCTTCCTTTCTTTGTTTCGTCCCTTCAACTGAGTGTTCCAGACCATGCACATGAGAAAGGTGTATGACTTGTATGGCAGGACTGTAAGAATGGTTTCCTTTTTCTAAGGGCTTGATACAATGGAGGCCAGGAGAAACTGAATAAATTCACTGCTCCTTGTTTAAAAAATGCCAAATGTTTAAACTGCGGTATTTTGTAAATGAAATGGAGCATAATAATGCTTTCGGCTAGTACTTTTTGAGTTCAGGGGCAGTGTTACGTTTTATCTACAATAGCATTGGAGAGGCATGTTTTGAATAAGGACTTTTAGTCTTAGCAAGATGATTTTATCTTGATTTCATCAATTTTGCTGGTACCATTTGATTGTTTTTGTTGCACTTTGCTTTTGATTCAGAGCACTTTTAGACCAACCAATTACTAATGGTTTCATGTATAATGAATATTTGGCTTTATGTACGGAAGATCATTGCTGATATAACTACAATTTCTATTTGAGAGAGAATCTGAAAAGATGACCAATTCTAATTTACAAATCGAGTTTCAGAAATAATCACATAGATTTGCTTTGTAGGCACAAGGCCTTGCAGGTCCAATCACATCAGCAACTAAGCTCAAAGGATCAGATCACAGACTTTACATATGCAGAGAATCAAATGAATCAGAGTAAGTGTTAATTTGGGTGCAATTTTTATGATTCCATCATGTTTAACACTGTTTTATTTAATTACATAATATTTGCTGCAAACCAAACCTTACTTCTATTTAGTAAGCTTTATCATGAGTCATTCTAATTGTCTATCATCTAAGAGCTTTGAAACTACAAATGAGGGTCACCATATAGAGTAATTAAATTGTATTTGGTTTGTATATGTCATTCAAGCATTCACTGCTACCATTTTCAAGTAAGAACAAACTTATATTGGTTAATAACACAATATATCTTGGTAGTTGTTTAATAAAGTACCTACATTTATATTTGTATGAAATAATGCTGTTTAGAATACCATGGCATGAAATGTTATAAAGAAGGACATTAAATGTGGACTATTTTATTCAGCCTGGCAAAGAACAAGTATCTGATTCAGTCCCTGTTGAAAATATTTTGTTCACAAGCAAAGAAGTGCACATGCAATGTCCATTGCATGTGTTGTCACACATACTAAGAATTTTTTACATGTGTCATGTTTTCAGTATTGGTACTTAAGTTTAGAGGGTTTGCCTATCAGTGTTTTTGGTGCAGTACCTGAATCTCAAATATGTTATATATGCATTACATGCTGATAGTTGAAATATTTTGTCAGAATTGCTGTCCACGGTATCACTAGTGAAATAATCTAGAGCATGTTTGTTGTCCATTGGAAAAGAAAGCTACTAAAGCTACAGTCATAAAAAGATTCAAGATGCCATGTAATTCACACAGAAAGTGATCCAGGAAGGTTTGAATCAATAAATGACACAGGACAAATTCAGGATGCAAAGAATGACTTTTGGCTTCAACAAGTCATATGGCAGTTTGAGTTCAAGTTTTGCAAATGTGGTTGCAAGATTAATATAGGTATCAGCTCTGAACTATATTTATTGCATGTGTTGGTATGTCCAAGTGTTATTGCACATGTCTCCCAACAGGGACTGTTAAGGGAGTAACTAAATGGTGATGAAAGAATAGTAAAGTACTTGAGATAAAAGGAGGGTCTTTTCGTGAGGCAAAGTAATTTAAAATGAGGTAGTGATAAGAAAATATTGTCAGTAGTCCAGGCAAAAGGATCAAACTTAGAGCCAAAAGAAGTGTTTGTATGTTTGTCCTTTATGTTTAGTCACATTATTGATCATAATCCTTCTCAATCGTGGTATAAAGAGCATAATTATGGGGTCAAACTCTTTTGGGTAGGAGAGTATCCATAGTATAAGGACTGTAATAGACGACTTTATCCCTAACCTTAACTGCAGGAAAGTGATGAATTGATCCAGCAATCTCATAATATGATTTTTTGTTTATTAAATTGCACAGCTTAAAAAGTATTTTGAATCTTATATGGTTTTTCTCCTATGTAGAGAGAAGCAGTGTGTTATTGGGCTTCTACGTGTTGGAATAAAGAAATTGTTTGTTGTGGTAAGTGCAATGTTATATTTTAAGACCTTCAAGTTAGTATGGTACATATATTAGAAAATGTAGTTACTGTAACCATAGTTTTATTAAAGATTTTTATCTGTGCTTTTCATGAAACTTAGAAATAAGGAATTTAATGTAAACATAAATAAGCAATTGAAAACAAATTTATGTGTGATTTTATTTTAACAGAAAAAAGAATTTTTATTGCATAGTAGAGTGATACGTAATCTGAAGGACAAAGAAGCCACAAATGTTAATTTATTTAAGAGCCTCACTTGCTAGGGAATATAGTGAAGAATTTATTGTTCCTCATTATCTAATTTCATGGTTGAACTATGATCAAAATTTTATCATTCATAGCATGCAAAATGTGCCCGTGCTGATGTAATACTAAGTTAAGACAACATGACTATGGAATAAAATCTTCGGTGAATGCATTTAAGCTATAGGTAGAATTTTCCGAAACTTGGAATAGCTCCATAGCTCTCAGTTCCAATACTGTATCAAAATTCAAACCATAGTCAGGATGAAGACACTTCACAATTTCAGCCTCTAATCGTCTACTGCTTTAATGAAGTTGTGTGCTCCCGCCATATTTGTTGGAGGTGGTTATAAATACATTTTGTGCCAATTAGAAATCCCCATCTCTGCACTGCACACACTATTGATACATGTGCTTACTAATGTGTTATTGTCTTCCCAACGTGTAATGTTTGATTTTTTTTATGATGTAAGTGTGATTATAGAAATTTGGGGGGGATGCCTCGTTGATGATTTCTCCTTTTTCCACCCTTATGTGTTATGTTTAAGTAGGTCAAAAATGGCAGCAAAGCCCAGTGCTCAGTATTTAAGTGACATGATTAACCTAATAGCTTGTTGTTTTTCCCAGGATTTCCATGGCCAACACATAGAAGTTCATCCAGTTTGTGTACTTGACTTTTATGTTCATGATAGCAAGCAAAGATCAGGATATGGGAAGAAGCTGTTCGAATACATGCTGAATGTGAGTTGCCTTCTACAGTTTGAATAGTTAGCAAGCCTTAGGCCTTTGTTTGTGTTGTACTGCATAAAATTGGTATGAAAGAGCAACACCGTTAATAAGGTAACTTTTGCCAAGATCTGCAATTTTCTTGGTATGTCATCATTTTAGGTAATCAAGAAATTTGTTTATGGTGTGAAACATGAATGTTGCACAAAGTAGAGAAACAGCCTTTGTTCTGCATTTTTTGTCCAGATCTGCAATTTGCTCCCTAGTACAAAAGTTGTTGTGCTATTTTTCGTGATTTGTGGTCAAAGTGTAGGGTAGATGTAATTAAGAGATGCTTAAATTGGGAATAAATGGACGTAACTTATTGATCTCAAAAAAGACTTTCGCATTGTTGAGATAGGAGTAAGTCTCAGATATGGTTCTCTATGATGACCCCAATGACAATGTTATTGTTATTTGTAAAGCTAATTCTTATTTCCGAGCAACGAGGCTTGGCACACTTGGTATCAGGATAAGATAACATGGCTAGATGTTCACTACGTATTTGAATACGAGATACGCCTGTCTATTTAGCTTAGTGTAAAATATTCAAACAAAAGCTGACGGCTTTTGAAACGTGAGTTTGGAGAAGGGTTCTGCAAACAAGCTGGGTAAAGCATAGAACAAACGCATGGGTGAGACAACAAGTGAAAGTGCCAGATCAATATATACAGTCACTGGAAGAGAAAAGGAGACAATTTGTTACTTGCTATAATAGAAGGTGAACCAGAAGGAAAGAACAGAAGAGGAAGAAGACGCAAGCACTGGACGGGTAACATTCTGGAGTGGAAGGGATTGAACTAGAAGGTCTATATCAGGATACATGGAACAGAAATAGGAAGTGCCTACGGCCCCTTGTAGACTAGGGCTTAAAATGATGGTGAAAGTGTTCAAAGGTTACATGACAAGTCAATTACATCGCATTTCTAAGACTATATGAGTCTGGGCACTAACTAGATCTTACAATGGGGACATAACTACTTTTGACCACAGCATGCCCGAAGTATACGTTTCTAAGAATTATTGGACACAATAGTAATATGTTTATATGTTGATCCCGTCATTGCATTTCCTATACCAGGGTGTCAATAGCTACCAGCTACTTTTCTAACTGATTAACTTTGAGCATACAGACTAGCACTACCAACGTTTACTTGAAAAACAAACTACAGCCAAGGCTTTTTTCCAGACTGGTGTTGCAGTGTTCAGAATATCTTTTCCATACCCCGTACACTGTCATATGCTGGGTACAAGATGAGGTGGACTGGTCTAGCATTTCGAGTACGAAAGTGCGGGGTTTTGTCGTTCTAATTATTTTGTTCAGGAAATTAACCGTATGTAGTCGTACGCTAGTGTACGATAGTTTCGTCGGTACGATCCGACGCCCGTACACCGATTTTTTTGAGACCAGAGTGTGCGGGCAAAACAAGCGCGATAGAAAAGGCTTCGTCATTCGTTAATATGACTGAACTTACTTTCGTCAATGTGACTGAAGTACCTTGGCTTTGGTTGCAATGTGCGACAGCTCCGTCCTCCCATTTTTGAGACAAATTTGTTCACGAAAAAACACGAATGAAAGCCATCATTTTTTGTCAATATGACTAAACTTACGAAAATACAATGTTCACCATATTCCAAGGCCTCATTTGGTAAATGTATGCCCCCCTTAATCAGCATTTTCCCGAAGGGTAGTTTTCATAATTTAATCGATTGTAAAAAAGGCAATATATATATTGAAATAAGTTGAAAATTAAGTTATCAAAATAATATTTTATGATAATCGGTAGAGTTGCCTCTACCTAAAGTTTCAGTTGGAGACCTCCTTGTATAAAATGACGACCAGGGATGTAGCTTCTGCTAAGGCCATGTTTTCCACCACCGGCTAAAACAATACGTGAACAAACTGTACATTCTACTTAGGTTACGCGGTAGCGATGATCTACTCCATACAGCGATCTGTGATCCGTGAAAGCTTCTGTTAACATTTCTCCACAGTCTGAGTTATCAAGTATTAATGAAGTAAGAAATTTTGATCCATGAAGTCAATTTATCAGTTAATTTGCTGGAAGGAATCCCTCTATAGGCGGCAACTACAAACGCATAGAAATATACTAGAGAACGTCTAAAAATTGCAAGCTGAGTAAATCGTTGCTACCATGTAACCAAGGCCACTCTTGCTTCGGATTCAGTCACGTGTAGCGGGCTTTGATAATACTTATATCGTATGTCCAACTAGGACGAAAACAGATGGCGACCGTCTGAACATGATAGAGTTTTTTGAACGATTTCAACAGTTTTTTTGCCATCATTTGAATTGTACTATGTATTATGTTTATGTTATATCGATGCGCCAAGCGCGGCAATGAGCAGAACATCGAATGTCAAATAGCAAAGATACAGATTTTCTACACTTCCTTCCTTCGTCGATTTACACAGAATGAATACTAGCACATGGCACTTTCTTACACTGCGCATGCTCATAAACCGCTTACAGTTTGGATAACTTAACAATACATAACATTTTACTTAAGAGTTGTATTTGTTTAAATTCGAAATTCAAACAACATCCGGTCATCGATGGTATGGTTTCAGATCATGGAATTCAATTGATGTTTTTTGTCAGCATCTGTAGGTTGTCGACTAGTCAATGAACAACGGCTGCTACTTCAATTACTGTGTATTGAAAGATAGGAGGAAGTAAAGCTATCTCTGCTGTTGTGGGTATCTTTGGAGTATCATGTTCTTACCTTCAATTCAGTTCTGTACAGTTTTGTAAGCAGTAAGGTACAAACATAACAATCGATGTAGTCCCGTAATAGATCTAACTATTTCTTGCCAAAGTTTGTGCTTTCATATAATTTGCCATAAAAGGCAATAGTTGATTTCATAGGTATTTTTTATTAACAACACAGATTTTATTGTACGTATAAACTAAGTGTTACTCCAGTTTTATTTATCATAATTACCTAAACATTTGTGATGTTATCTATAGTTTTCCAACACTCTATTTACTTAAGGTGGAAAATGTGAAGCCAGAGCATCTTGCGATTGACAGACCTTCATCGAAGTTTCTGAGCTTTTTGAAAAAGCATTATGCACTCAAGAATGCCTTCCCGCAGGTTTGTATGATCAGGTTGTATCTTAGTTGCAATTCTAGTGCTTGGAAAGGATTTTATTTGCTTTATTGTTGAGTTATGTTAAACTGGAATGCTTTTTCTTCTTCCCTCATTTCTGCTACATTTTTATCATGATCATCATCATGGTCATCGTTATCATCATTATCATTATCACCACCATCATCATCATCATCGTCTTCATTATCATCATCATCATCATCGTCGCCATCATCATCATCATATCATCGTCGCCATCATCATCCTCATCAGTATCATCATCATCATCATCGTTATTATCATCATCATCGTTACTATCATCATAATAATACTAATCATCATAGTCGTCATTATTACCGCCATCATCATCATCGCCATCGTCATCGTCGTTATATTCTCCTTTCGCTGGCCTTATCACGTGGTTTTGGTCTTCTGTAAGTTTTAACGTGTTAATGAGGGGTATTTACTTGCGAGGGCATCGTTTGGTAGATAGAACCCTAGCAAGTGTTATTTCTCTGAAGTAGGGGAGACCATAGAGTGTTTATGATTGCTTAATAACTTGCCAGGGCGTATAAACTCCCTAACTGAAATGTGCCACATCATGTAGTATCGTAAAGACTGAGAGTGCATGTGTCAAAATATCACCAATAAGTGGCTAAGAGACATCACGATGTAATGCAAGATATTAGGTTGATAGCAGACGGAAATAAGTATTTGCAGCGGAAAGAATCCAATGGGAACGACAGTGTGACTCTTTTGTACAATTTCAAAGGGAAATATACCATAGTTACAAGAGAAAAACTTTTGACTTGCTCTTGTGTCAATACATGTACACGAAAGATCGATCAAAAAATGGAATACGACAATGTCCACATCGTGAAATGAATCAAGGCGTTGAACTAATAGACGCTTATTGGTCACTATCTGTTCCTTTCGAGATTTCCACCTTTCACTGTTGATCACAAGTAACAAAAGTCAAGACCCAGTAACATTGAACTAAACCGTGACAGAGAAAATAGGAACTACGATAGCACATACCTCTGCTAAATTTGCATGTTTGTAAAGAATGTAACAAAGAAAGGCAAATAGTTAGAGTTGAAAAGCCAATATGCAATGATTTGTGTACTAAGTGTACTTCCGTCTGATGTTTACCTTTTCCATTACATGGTGTTTTAAACAAACAAAGTAAACGTGACGTTATATTTACAAAGTGTTCGTTTGTTTTTGTGATTTGACAAAAAAAATTATAACATTTCGCTATCACTTGCTTTTTTACAGTCAGCTGATAAATTTAAAACGTGACAGCTTAATATCTTTCTTTATAAACCAAGAAACATGTTAACATTTTGTGTTTTGAACGGAAATAAGGTTAAGAACCATTTGAAGGAGAAGAATGTAATTGCTGCCAAATCCTTTCGTATTTCATAAGTAGAAACTAAGGCAGGCACTCTTAGCTGGGACATCATGTACGTCAGCTTGTTTCGAAACATGCTCACACAAACTTTGTACGTTTTCAATGTTCTCCTTTTGGCCATGCTGTGTTACCGAGGACTTGTCCATCATCCTCAAATGAGGTCATGCTAAGACCTTGGAGTACTCCGTGTAAATAGAGGCAGCTGATTGAATTAATTGGATGGCGTATGAGTACGAAAAGATAGGGAACTACATTGTAACGATCTTCGATTTCTTATCAAGACGTAGTGAGTGCGGCTCATAAAGCAAAACCACAAAGTTGGACCTCTGTAATGTTAAAAGGATACCATAGCTGTCCCTCTAAAATAGATTGTATAATCTTAAATGTATCATCGAGAAGAGCTGATTTGAAATGTTAGTTAGAAAAGAACACTAGAGAAATAGAAAAGCATGTCACCACCGGGGATCGAACCCGTGACCC
>JAAAKM020006307.1:0-10575 GCA_010016025.2 Alatinidae sp. Z8VKAUB7J3 | reverse complement strand
GTTTTAGAGAGCTGGAGAACATGGAAGATTAATTCTGGGTCCTTTCAACTCTCGAGTTGGTAAGGAATCTCAAGAAACTTTTGGTACATTTGCAGCAATTTTGTTTAACAATGAAAATTCTAAGTCCAGTCTGTACAGATGGTCTAGCCAACGAAATTGTACTACAATCAGTTTTGAAGTGAGGGCGCATCCTTTTAAGGCCAATGTCTTACAGTGATCAACCGGACACTATTTAGAAATTTCTGGCAAAATTTTCAAAAACCTGTACTGTTGCCCTTTAAGTGACGGTCTTCTTATCCAATTCTTCCCTAAACTCCTGTTTTTATTTTGTTTTTTAGACTGGGTGTCCTTTACCTGCTTCTGATACTTAAAATTTACATTAAAGGTCATGAATATAAGCCTGATTTAAAGACTTCTACACCAGGGGCGTATATTCCGGGTGTGCTAGGTGTGCGCCGCACACCCTACGAAAATCAAGCATATTCCAAAATGTACACAAATTATACATTTCCCCCGATTTCTATTTACTGATTACATCAAGGAGCCCATTTTGCAACGAGAACTAAACTTTTGATTGCATTTCTCTCTTCAATTGCGTCAATGGTCACCAAGTCGTGCTGAAGGTTTACAGCACGTCTAGGGCTATTGTTTAGAAACAAGGAACCAATCACAAGGTCCATTTAAACAAAGAAATCGCTGTGAGAAAATACCTTGAAGTCGTGCGGAATCTCATCCGCTCGACATTCGATTTTTCCTTGATTCGTGATAACACATTTCAGGACGTTGTGTAGGAGTATGAAGGGCGTTGTAGTTTGTATACGGAGATATTAAGTATCATGATTTTCAAACCCAGATATGGGCAGCACACCCATGATAAATGCCCACCATCCGCTACTGTTCTACACAGAGGCAAAGATACAAACTGATTTGACGAGTTATGGATGAGACGCCAATAATACAATTCCCAGATCCCCCGTTTGTATTTAAGTTTAAGTAACGCAGGCGGAAAGAATACAAGAGTGCACAATAACAAATCAAGAAAATCCTTACTTCCTCATTATGGAGTAGTCCCTCTACCCTTATTGTAATGAAAGCCCATGAAGCTTACTTAGAGGTTTTTGCACTGTTACATCGGGGAGGGATTCAGGAACTTGAATACTTTTTAATCATCAAAGGTCATTCTAGTGTTGAAGTATGGCTGACTATGTCAAGGGCCAAAGGATGCCCCGAATCCCCTTACACTTGAGTGACCTTAGAGCTCGGCATCTACCATTTACTATATGATCATTACGCCTACCTTCATAAAGCCCTGGTACTAGCTTATAAACAATCTCTTGGAGCGTTGGATCTGATCTGTAAGTTAAGAGAGAATAAATGGATATGATTTACATTAGTAAGACCTACTGCCGGGAAATCAGAATAGAAAGATAAATGACGTGCGTTTTCTGATTAAGCTGCAAAGGAGAACTAATCAGTACAGAAAAAGAAGCATCAACCGAACAAAATATTTAAAAACAGCGCTTTTGTAGTGTATTATCAAACGTAGACATGATTTCTTTCTTTTTAAACCTACATTTTGATCTGTTCAGGTGCGTCAAAAAGGATGCTTGCAGGCATAAGAGTTTCATTAATCTTCTCATTGATAAGTGGTGGCCAACGCATACTGAAGTATTTGTTCAGTTTGGTCAGTTGTTTTCAGGGGGTCAGGGGGTGTATTCTTACGCCGGACTGGACCTGGGCAATGTCAGGGTGATGTGTGGAGCTGCATTTGCAAACCTCGTGGCAATCGTGGAGGGTAACAGAACTCATAACCGTTACTCTACGACTCCATCTACGCGAGCACAATCCGAACCAACGACCATCGCATCATAAGTCAAATACCCTACCCACTTTGCTACGGTGACTGCTTTTATTCAGTTGTAGCAGCCGTTGCTGCGCTAGGTGCATATGGAAAGAAAAAGTGCACCGTGTCTCAAGGGGTATCTTAAGCCTTGATGTCATGTCATGTGATGTCATGTGATGTACACTCTTCCTGTTACAAAATGTGGCAGTTGGCAAGAGAGGTGCGCAGAGAAAGGACAGTAAAAAAAAGTAAGAGACACTACATAAATATGTGGAAATTACAGAAAATTACCCTTGGTACTAGCTCATAGTACAACACACCCTGTTCATAGTGTGTGGCTTAGTTAATTACTTAAACAACTGCGCAGTACACAGCCAAAATGCAAATATTGCAACTGATGTGAAAGCTGATCTTTACTGACTAAACAAAGACAGGTATGCAATTAGTAACTACAGTAAACGTGGAACTCGTGCAATAAGTGATATTGATGTAACAATTACTTAAGTACAATCAGTACTAATATGACGGCGGATCTGTTATAAATTATGTAAATATTAAGAGAGGGGAACACGTGTAACGTCTTAAACAACTAAAAAGTGAAACCCGTGCAACTAATGCAACTGATGTGGCAAGGCAGACCGATTTAACAATGAAAGTTCAATTAGCTTACACATCAACAATTCCAACTTGCAAATAAAGAAAACTCCGACCACGATTATGGAACAGCAACGTGTCAATGTCTCCTTCTGTACCCATTGACAAACGTACACGGCCAACTTGACACACAACATATTCAATACCAATAATATATGGAAATCATGGGCTTTCCAGGGATCTATTTTGATTTTACAGGACATTTACTCCGTTAACGAGAGGAATTTTCAGGGTTGTTTCAAATATATAACTGAATTTGCAGCCTTTCCAGGAGGTGTCTTGAATGCCTTAAATCTTGTAGTCACGATGATCGGAGAGCAATTACAGGTTTAGTTTCAAAGTACAAAATCTGCAAGAATTTAACGAAGAAAGAAGTGAATAAACAAAAAAGGCGACTTGTGAAAAATGGCGAAACCACATGTTAAGTTGCCTGAGTAAGAAACTTCTTGGGACAAATATTTTCTAAAATTCCAAGACCTTTCAAGAATGACTTTCTTAAATATAACAAATCTTAAATTTTATTGACTTTGCGGGGCAACTTGTACACTCAAGGGCATTCCAGGACCTATGGAAACCTTGCAACGCCCTTCCTACTACCAAGACACGTGAATACCTCCCAATGCACATTACCTCGAATTACTAACATTTCCCATATTTTACAAAGACCAAGTAGAAATTGATCTACTAGTGTCAAGAATGTACCACGGTACTTAACATGTACAACGGTATACCGTATCATAATACAAATAACAAGAACTTTAATCAAACGTTGTCGATGTCCAATCTTACCTGATGTTTAAATGCGGCTTTGTCTTGTGAATCTCTGTGTCGCACACCGGACAATTGTATGACGTTTCCAGGTAACGTAAGATGCATGGTTTACAAACTAGTGATAGGAAATTTGTACAAAATATAGAAGCCGTAATGTGACACAAGACTGTAAAACTATAAGCAAAGAAGGTGAAATTTCTTGAAAGTTGGGTACATTACAGTTGATTGTTCCCACTAAAAAGAAGAAACTCGGGGATAAAGGAACATTTTGAGGGATAGTAGCTCATTCACGTTTACAACTGTACTTTATTGACAAATAGTTTACTACAAATGAAGATTGTTGTCACAGCAACTGTCATTGTGTTTACTTTTAAGCGCACTTTTTGGTCAAAGAGTAACTGTGAAGCATCTATAATGAATACCACGCGGATAAGAAATATTGCCTTCAAAACCGTAAATTAAAATAAAGCAAGCACTGTTACTTGATGCTTATCTAAAAACATTTATTAATAGTCAAATCCCTACGTCGTCCTACGTTAAAAAATATAATATACAACTGAAAAATATCAACTGTCTTCAATGTTTCGATATGATTTGATGAACAGGTTAACCTAAATAAAACAAGTTTGGGTATTTTTCTTTAGTTCTAAAAGTAATCGTCATTCTAATTTGCTTGTTACTTCTCTTTTGATAAAGTTTTTTTAACCGTGGGCTCGTAGCTCGCCTAAAGGTATTTTAAGTTATTGTATATATTAATGTATATACCAGGCGGTTCAATGGTTGAGGCTGTGGTTACAAATCATAAGGTCGTGGGTTTAAATCCCCTCAGCTCTCTAAAATTGCACGCTATTGTGATAATGCTAGACCTTTTAAGAGTTATACATTTATTTATATCTAACAAAACTGAAAACCTTAAACTACATGAAAATGATACATTTAAACTAAACCAGCTGGTTGTTTTCGGAAAAAAACCTTTGTCAAGCTAACCTGATCTCCGTATACTTGAAAAAGGTTGTTCAACAGAAAGCTTGTAGCTCAACTCAAGGCATTTTACATAATATGATACAAACATAATTCTGAATCCTAAATTTATGCACCTAATGGTATCTCAAAATTTCTTCTCATAATGTAAATTTTTTATTTCGAAGTAATAGGGTAATAAACTTAAACAATAGCGTGAGCGTTTGCAGCTGAAACTCAACCACTACTATTACTAGTCTTGTGTATCTATCCATTGTGTTCGGCTGATGCATCTGGTGTTATCAGATAAATTGGGTTAGCAGGTGTTAACAACAGTCTGTTCTATTATGCAGCATTACGTAGGGGTGAGTAACAAAACCCTGGTTGATCATTACAAAGAGAGTGAAGAAATACACGCAATGAACAAAGATACTGGGGCTCCTACTAAGGGACCTCTCGGGGCAATTGACGAGAATATATGCTGGTATCGTATAAATAAAATATATTTGGCTGGAGCCGAGTAATGAGTTTGTGAATAAGGGGCATCGTGAGGTTCGAGTAGAACGTAAAGCAATAAATAAGAAATAAAATCTCTTTATACAAGAAAGACGAGCACTTGTGATATGACACAAACACAACAAAATGAAGACTTTCAGTAAAATGAAGACCTTCAGTAAAATGAAGACTTTCAGTAAAATGAAGACTTTCAGCAAAATGAAGACTTTCAGCAAAATGAAGGCTTAACTAAGTCTCAAATCCAAGATGTTATCTGCGACACGTGGTATTTTTATGTAAATCAACAGAATAAGTGAATACATGAAAAATGGCATGTATCGTCTTGGCTTTTTTCTGCTTTGTCAGGACTTAATCAACAATAAACTAAAGCAGTGGCGCTTTCAGAGGTCCAAACCGGGCTATGGTCCTGTGCCTCCTCTAATGATGTAAGAAAAAATGCAACAGCCCAGCTTAGTCTCGTTGTTGAGCAAACTAGATAATGAAAATGGATAATAGGAAAGTTGACAGTTGGTACACAGCGCCTCAAAACCATCGAAATGCATGATATCATAAGACCCCGTTATCCACCTCAGGGCTCCCGAATCCCCCACCCCCCCAAAACAACACCACTACAACTACGTCATACGTTGGGATATAGAAACTGACTTGAAAAATACAACTTACATGAATGTAGACATTCTATTATTGTCGTTGCCTCTGTCAGGTATCCTCCACAAAGGACACACATGATATGTGGGTTCACACTTTTTAAGGGCAGAATACGCTGCATTGTGTCCTTTTCTACTTATCAGCAATCTGAAAAAAGTAAGAAATACTTGGTAATACAATTTTCATCGAACAAGACACTTACCTTGTTTTATTACAAATAAGAAGGCATTTCTAAAGTACATAGTAATTACAAAACTGTTTACCCAGTAGCGCGTTATCAAACGAATCAAGACTTGTACGTATAATAAAGCAACCCCAGGGAGTGCTTCGTGACTGAAAAATATGCGCGAGGAAGGACTCGAGGGGATTCTACCGACAACCGTAGTAGAATGTTCGATGTTGAGAAACGCTAATTATAATTCTCATACCACTAACAAATGCTTATCAAAAACACGTGCTATAAGGTATTTAATTTCTTACCAGTGGAAACTATTTATGAGTTTCGATTGACAGTCTGCTTACCTAATCACTTCATAAAATTTAATCAATACATGTGACTGCAACAAGGTCATCAACGGGTAAGAAGCGTTCGTTAGGCCTCCAACAAGTACAAGGAAGTTAAAACTCCTTTGGAACATAAACTGACGTTGTCGGGGCTTTCTATCATTCTAGAAGTTAGATTCTGTTCAAAATTCCGGAAAATCTATTCCTTTCTTCAAACAAGCCCATTGATCCCAGTAACATTCCATTCCCAGCCTCTTAGACCTCAAGGTTCTAAAATGGAAGTGGCATGTCTTTAAAAGTATACAAACTGCGACTTTTGAAAAGAACACTAGAGAAATAGAAACTATGTCACAACCGTGGATCTCGCGGTTTCTCGATGCGCGATGGTACCCTTAAATTTTTCCTTAAATTGTCTCCTGCTTCTCCCGCTGATTATTAATATCCAACATTTAAAAGGAAGGAGGGAATATTCTGTTCCTAAGGGATTGCATTGAATTAAAGTCGAATACAATTAGAGGCTACTTCAGCTCAATTTGATCCTTTTTGTCTTGCCTACGATGAATATGAAGTTCGCCGTACGAGAAAACTGATACATCCAAAAATTGGCAATGTTAGACCTCATCAGGCCTACAAACATTCAACTATTGTGATCTCTTATTACCCTGACATAATTTCTTATTGAAATTAAAGGCTCTTAATATTAAACCGGCTCAACAATTATAAAATTCGTTTGTCCAAAAGTAACCCCTGATCAGGAGTTGACATTTCTGTATTGTATTTAAATGAAACAAACAAGAGGGAAATTGTCTGAGATACCATCTACGCAATGGTTCAGTTTCTAAGTGATAGCTATAGCCTGTGAGGATAAGTAACGTTTCTTGACAATATGACCTGTTTTAGTCGATTAATGTTACATATAACAAGTTTGTGAATGGTTACAGGTTTGATGGAATGTGCAGCTTTGTACTAATAAATTACAGACAATTCATGTTCTGGTTCTAAAAAAGTATTGCTTATAAACATAATCTGCACTAAAGTCACGAAAATGATTTACGTTATAATATTTGAGAAAAATCTGTGGTTTACAGGGAAAAGGATCACAGGATTGCAAGTATAATATATTTTTAAATATTGTTTAATATGCATATTGTCATCCACTAAAGGACTCTGGTGCCTTAGAAACTTGCCATTCAAAGTCTGCGTGGTAACCTACTTGCTTTCATTTTTGGCCCTGTAACAATACAAACAGAAAAAATCGACATATGCTCTTCCCTAGCCGTAATACGTATGTCTTAAATTCCTGTCTTTGACACGTTCTAAAGCCATAAGTGCCAATGCGTACAAGCTGCTTTCTTTGGACTCGTATCCCCTCTTTCCTCCTCTTTTGGACTCGTATGAGTCCATTGAGTCAATCGAAAAGCGCTACGGTGAGCTAACAAAGTCGTTACCACTAACCATTAAATGATACGCTCAGTCTCAGCAACGGGCACGGAAGAAGGTGTAACGTGCCTTCCCAACAATCCAACGTCATATCTCTTTTCATTCGCTATTTTATAAACTTTCCCTTGCTATAGCTTTCAAAATTTAATTAGACAAACTTGGCTGTGTCTTTGTTTCTTGATTGCTTTTTCTATTCCCCTCAGTTTTCTACTTATCTTAAGAATTGCTATTGTATACAGGAATAAAATGGAAACGCCTGATATCCTTGATGTTTCCATCCTATAAACTTCCGTCCTTCTAGCTTTCTTGGGAGAGAAGCCTTAGATGCCCTTTATAACTATAACAGGGCAGTGTTAAGGGGCAGCGTTACAGAATGACACCTGCTGGCTATAGGTAAGTGACTCATACGACATATCCAATATAAGTTCTTAAAAAGCAATTAATTAGAGTCTTAAATACCCTTACGTGTAATCTTTCATTGCATCGGTAGCTTTTCTGTTGCTTCTAAGGACTTTTCAAATTCAAATAATTCACTTTGTAAGAGAAATACATTCAGCAGTACTGTCCGCCTCAAGAATAAAATAAGAAACCAACAAAACCTAATAATAGCTACTACATTGAATAAATTTATCACTTCGTAGTAACGTGCAGACAATACCAGAAAATGGCTGAGCTACCCTGGTTCAGTGGATAATGCACTAACTTCCTGTGCATCAGGGTTAGCATTTGTTTCCATGGAGGACAACGGGTGATGTGAGAATGCACAATCAGTAGTAATATCTTGTACACTGTAAAGAAGATCCTATGTAACTATGAAACACCTTTTCACATCCTTAAGAGGTCAGTACCGTAGCCAGGGGGATGCTTGGTATGCTTAGCATCCTCTAGAAGTGGACTTCAAGGTAAAATAGCATCCCCTAGTTCATGGTCGTCTGCCCTAGAATTTTGAAATTTGTCCGAGCATTTCTCTGACTTGCTGAATACCCTGCTCCATATATCTTTTCCGAGATATCGAATCTGCACACCTAGATCTGTTCACGTCATGTCCCTTCATGTTAGGGCCCTCAAAATGATTCTAAAATTATTCTAAAATGCAGAATTATATCGACAAATGTCCCACCAATCTTGAAAGGGTTCACCAATTTTCCAGAAGGGGTTACACAAATATTTCTTTAATTGGTGAACAGGCTGGCTCTTACGCCTTAAATTTGTGAAGCATACCCTACAATATGCTCATAGACGGCACTGTAAGAGGCCCAGAGCTGAGACAGGCCTGGGCAGGCCGTGCCCTATTCAAAGAAACATAGTTCGCCTATCTGTGATGTATTTTTCAGACACCATCTCAAAATGAGGCGTTTTGGTAAGTATTGAAGTAAACTTTTAAGACCCAAGTTGACTCAGTCAAAAGATTCACTCGATCCATCTAGCATTGTACTTCTTCACCCAGATTCTCCATACCATAATTCAAGGCTAGTTCCGGTACTTCTCCTCGGAAGGAAAGCAATTTTTGAAAGCAGCCCCTCAATAACTGTTAATGATATTTTAACTAAAGGAATTTTACACGTATGTCAGTTGCATGCTTTCAACAAATGTATAGATACAATTTTTCACATTAACGTCCATGATAACTATCTTAATTCTCACCATGATTAAATAGCAGTAGGCAGCGTAGGCTCTGTCATACCAATGGTCATATTTCATGTTAGCAGGCATTGCAGAACTAGTACCGATCAGCTTTATGCTCTTACGTCTTGAGCTCGTTCTTTATTAACTTCCTTTCCGATCAGAAGATTTTGACAAATTACCATGATCCTAGTTGTAACATTTCTTTAATAATTTTTGGACTTAATACCATAACCTCTCTCTTACAAAACTTCAGATGACCTCATAGTAAACAATCCATGTCCAGACTGATCTTCTCAAGATCTACTGCCTTCAACCTGGATCTCCCTACACTTGCAAAGCCAGCCATTCTCTTTCACTTTTTAAGTACGTATAATAACATAGAGATATTTAAAATCAGTCAGTCCCTCATGTCAAAGATGATAAGTTTTCCACGCAGACTTACGTTACAAATCCACCACTCATTCTTATGTCATTTTATTCTAGTCACTTTACATATTACCCTTCGATTATCAAGTCCCACTGCCATACAACATAAAAACAGGCAAAAGAGTTTCATACAGGATAAAATTATCGGACGCAGACAACAATGATGAAGTTCTGCTGGTTAGTAATAGCATTAAGATGCTAAACTTACCACAAGTCTTGACCTTAATTTTGACCAGCTTTACTTGATGACCAGGCTACACCAGAGGACATCTTAGAGGCATTTCAACAAATCTGTTTTTGTTGCCTACATACCAAAATGTGGGGGATAATACCACCTAGTCCTCCTGTTCAGGGTGTTTTGGTAGATTAGACCACGATGGTAATCATCGAACTAAAACGTTCTATTAGAGTGAAAAGGTAAATTCGAAAATCTCATCTCAACGCAACTACACACCAGGATCTTCCGATCAGAATCACAAACCGTTCCAGCCTGAACTGATAAATACTTACTGAAGTGATTTCTTGTCAATAGCTTCAAAACCTAGTACCGCTTGGTATGATGTACCAGGCTATTTTATCTTTTATACCCATCCTTATGATACTATACATAGGAGGTGAAACTAGCACAACTTAAAACGATGTAAAGTGACAGAATCAAATGTCGCTTATTAATTTTTATATAGGGATGAGTCTCTGTAAACCAAACTTTAACTAAAAATGAGTATAGCTATTTTCATTGAAATATCCTTAGTGCTCAAGGAATATAAACCTTATGGTTCTCGTGGAGGGAATCCCTATTTTAGAAAGTGTACATTGTATTAATACAGGCCGTTTTGGGCAAAATAAGGTTAAACACTAAAAACTGTATCTTATTCACCTTTTCATTTTAAAATCGACACTTGAACTAAAGCGAAAATCAATAATTGCCAATGAATCAACATCTGTGTCTACATGCTTCTACTGTACACAAACAGAAATACCGTCTCAATAATTTCACCATGGCTACCAACAACTGTTTTGATAACTTACGGGCATGCTGAGAACGCTTATCAAATTTATGTTTCTTGCAAAATTTATTACTTCGTGTTTCATAGACAAATATCTCTCTGATGTCAACGTTAGAATGGAGAGTAGAGTATAGCAGAACATTGGAGGTCCGTACATGCTAACGGTTAACTTCTTTGAAT
>JAAAKM020006306.1:0-10576 GCA_010016025.2 Alatinidae sp. Z8VKAUB7J3 | reverse complement strand
AAACTGCAATTATTATATGTTAATTGTTCATCTTCCTGATTTAAGCTATCTTGAAGCCTTGCAGTCATTCAACCGCCATAGTTTCTGTACTCGGCAAAATTTAAGAATGTATTTGCAAGGGTGAATAAAAACAAAGCTACGGAGTTGTCCCAAAGCCATTAGTAAATGTGCCGAGCTGAAGACCTCTATTCCGATCCTTAAGTATTCTACGACGTTTAATAGATTGAGGCACGGAACAACCACAGTGGGTAACAAAGTTTCTAAATCTTATATACTAGCCACAAAATAACAGGGGCGGGGATTGGTGTGCCTGGAGAAATATTTGAGGATGGCAAAGTTTTTGTTTCCTGATCAATTCAGCACTTGAAACATCAAAGTCCACGCGAAAGTAGTCTACAATAAGATCCTTGTAAGACTTTCTTGGATCCTAATCACCAATATAATAAATATAAGTCAATTCCATCTTACATGAACATTGCAAAAACGATGGTTTACTGACGGCAGATATAAATCACCAAATTAATGACTTGCAGCTTAAGTAATAAAAAAGCCATACCAAGGAATGGAACACACGGTGGATTGATTGATCTCAGCCTTTCCACATATTTCTTGTGATGACTATCTGCCAGTTCCCGATTCTCTTCCAGTGCTTGTTGTCGCTTTGGTGTAAGTTCCTGAAGGTTCAAAGAATTGTATTTAAAGACAAGTTTGGAAAATTGGAATCAGTTGTGGAACTGAATCTGACCAAGAGGTTATTGTATCTATTGTATCTATTGAAATATCTTAAATTAACCTTGTTATTTAACTCAGTTGATAATTATTCGATAATACTCAAATTGCTTTAATATACATCTGCATTTACAATTACAGTATGTCTTATAATTCAATAGTATTGATCCATTGGCGATTCTTTCTTCCTATATGATTTAAACCAGGGATGGCCAACCTTCTTTAAACCCTGGGCCAGATTTTGATTTGTTTGAGTCAAGAAGTTTGAGTCATTTGTTTGGGTCGACTGCAAACAAGTTCTATATTAAGATAAAAGTCCTATTCATTAGTAGGCCTACTTTATTAATTGCTAAAACTCATGATAATACTGCAGCGGCTGTCCAATTTTCAGAGTGAAGCAATTTTTTAAAACGCAATCCATTTGTATTTGTGTAGACGGGAAACGTTTTGTAACCGCAACTTTTAATATACGCTGATGCCATTTTGAAGCTCAGAACAATCGACATGTTTTGTTTAAATGATTGACGTGAAAGTACAGACATCTTAATTCTATGAACATTTCCTTCGGAAACTCTAAGAAACGCAGGTTCGAGCTTATGATTTCATATTAGCATGTGCAAGCCAGATCAAGGTGGTTGTGCCTTAGTGTGGACGGAGAACTTTCATTTCGTTTTCTCATATAAACCTGCGTTTTCAAATTTATCCAGTAAACTGTGAACGACGCTTAACCTTGTACAATTATTTGATGATTATTTAATTTATTTCAGGAGGGCATAAACCTAACTCTCCCCACCCCTGCATCAGATACGTCACAAGAAACCTTATGCACGTTTGTTCATGTACTCGCTTAAGGCGGCACAAATTGATACAAGGAAAAACAAGAATGGAGACGAATGTTTAACAAACACGATGCAAAGACATACGGTATCGAACGAAAGTTTCTTATTTCTGGAGTCACTTACCGCAAAGGTCAAATGTAAACGGAAAACTGGAGCCGAGTTCAGAGCGGCAATTACTTCCAAAATACCATTGAAATTGTTCAGTTCTTCAAGAACCTGAATAACAAAATATATGGTCTATACACTACACTAACTACACTATATTTATCTTTATACCAAAAGTACAAAGAGTATTTGACTTAAATGTAACAGCTTAACCAAACTATACAACTACGTCTCACTTATGAAATACGATAAAAGGATTTGGGTCACTCAACTCACAATAACGTCACCACATAAAGCTTGCAAACGACGATTGCAGGTCACATTCGTCTCTACGATGGTATTGCCGGATGTTCAAGGTAAAGGATACCGTTTCATTAATCAAAATTATCAATTCTGCTACTTATTTGAGAACTTATATAAGAGCTCACCGCACATTCGGGCAGTTTTCGTACAAATACATATTTTTACAGCCTATACAATGTCAACTTCAAGATATGAAATACTAGGCTCCCAGTGGAAAACGCCGTTTTACTCGTGCCAAGTCGGAGTTGCATTGCTTGGCATGAAACGCTCAGAACTACTTTACGGACCATCAAAGAATTGAGTTCAGGAAATAAAGCGTGGCCGTTGTTACTATTCAGATTAGAACCTACAACCATTAGTGCAAATGGGGAGAGTTCAGCGATGTAGTAGTTCACCCCTTTTAAATTTTGTAGCCCAAAAGTACCCAAACATATTTAAACCCCAAAATAGTTAGATTACCCCAATTTTTAAATAAGGAGTGGTCAGGAACGCTTACAATATGCTGCTATTTTTTAGAAAATCTGATGTTTCAAGCGAAATGGCTTTGAACTACGTCACATTCTGAGGCGACCGGAATTAAAGTTGACAACAGTAAATGCAGTGAACTCTGGTAAGCGCTATGTTGAGGAAACGATCACACTAACACTGTCAAAATGATAACCTCAATCTAACAGTAAGGGTTTAATTAGAGGCATGGCGTATATGTTCTTGTCTTAGTCTTCACGTCTCTGGTTGGAAAGTATTTATCTCTTGTGTGGCTTCCCTTTGGAAGTAACAGAACACTTCTTATGCCACAGCTAATAATCGTCACGGGAAACACTTCGAAAAAAAATGTATGAATCTCTACATACTTCTATCGCACCATGGCAGATCAAAACAAAACTATAATGATTATTTGCCCTATTCAACAAAGACGCTTTTTAGAATGCTACTTAATGGATACAAAAATATACAAAATGTCTAACATTATTTCAGTGGAAATGAAAAATATTTCCATTTCATGCAGCAGCGACGAACTCACAGCGCGTTCGTTGCTACTGTATAAAAATGGATATAATACCAGCCGCTAGGTATGTCAGGGCAAGTTTGGACCCCAAATGAAGGGGTCGCGGTAATCTCCTAGGCAAAATACCAAGCATAACTAAAATAAAAATCTAGGAGCGAAAATCTGTATTCATATCGAGAGGAGAGCAACATTGAGTGGCATGACAATGTGATGAGGGAAGAACTTTTATCGGAGATGAAGGTCATCGGATAAGAATACAGCGATACAGATGATAGTAAAACTGGAAGACTTTGGTGGGAAAAGAAAGGATTCCCTTTTCGCAACATCTTATTCATACTAGAAGTCCACCTCGAGCCTCTTTTCGATGATGACGATGCTTATTGTCGCTGGCCTTTAGAGTCATTCAATTTAAGAACTGTGTTTAGAGCACGTAGAAATCTTAGGACTTTTACAACTAAACAGGGAACTTTGCATGCTAATGCCTAACATGACATTGTCCTTTAAATGCCATGTAATCCTTCGCGCCTGCAAGAAAGTTGACGCCACTGACCTAGCAATATTTTTGGAATATGTAACACTCTTACACTTTTCAGTGATATACTAATTTTTATTTTCAAGAACACATTAACAAACGTATTGCTATTTGGTGTTGAATATTGATATCAAAGACAACTGTTAGATATCTTACCATTAAAATATCGATAATTCTGGACAAAACAGCAACCCTTTCTTCAAAGTTTTGAGAGTCAATGATACATCTTTCATACCAGTACGTAATTGTGTTTGAAAATCGAATCATACGAAGAGCATTTGGGGACGTCTTGTCTTTATCTGACTTCATCCATGCGCTTCCAACCAATTCCGAAGGTTTGATCATCCTGCAGGTATACGATAGATGCTTTAGTCAAGATTGTAAAAAACAAACAAATGATACAAAAATCTGGGGGAAAATTTATTACCCGAAATTTCTCCAGTGTAACTTACATGTGCTTAGGGCAACAGAAGAAAAATTAGTATGCCTGTCTGTACCTTGACAAAACACATACAAAATGTCATTAGAATTTGAAGCGTTTATAGATGGCAGTATACCCAGATCATGAAGAGATAATAAATAATAATAGGATTATTATGGATATGGAGCCTCGTAGCACCCCATTCTTCGGCACGAGCGAGTTCGATGACAAACTATAGATGCATGCCCATCTACGAACATGTACACCTAGCTGAATAATAGTTATGCAAATTACGTCTTGTTCATGCTTGGATGGATTAGACGTTTGTTGGTTGAAATGAAGCAGTAAAGTAACAATGCGCTTCAATTCCACTTTGAGAAAACAGAAGAAATTAAGAGGATGGTCGTTGCTTACCACTTCATGATTTCGCACTATAAAGTAAAGGGTCACTTCCGCCGATGTCCAAACTCACTATGTCCATGACAAACGGAATATGAGGGGGGTACACCATAATACATGTACAGGGGGTTGTTGGATATCATATTCAGAACGACTTGTTCACTTCTAGACCAGATATGTACCGGTTGTCCACAAGGAACAGAACAGTGCATAACAAAACAGTTAAAGATGGATATGCATACATGGCCTGAACGTACCAAAAATTTGTATAACAATGTTTTGAGTACATACCTGAACATTTCCGATTCGATCAAGGTCAGCTGTCTTCCTATCTCCAATGGGTGCAGCTACATCGAAAAGGGGAAAGTTGACACGAATGTAAGTCTTACAAATATCTGCTTTGTCATATATCAAGCTCGAATATCTGTCATACTTCTCCCTTCCTGGGCAATGAGATGAACAAAGCAAAGCCACCTTCATTCAGGGGTCCTTCTGATACAATATAGATTATCTCACAAAAGACTGAACTAACGCAAAGAACATTCCGTACCGGAACAGAAAAAAGTATAAACAAACAAACCGAGCTTGTTTAGGAGATTCATGAACACAGCAGCAAATCCTAAGGCAATTGTTAAAACAGCCACAGCCTGACTTAAAACTTGTGCATGCGCACTGAGAGCAGTGACATAACGTACCTGCATGATATCAAAGCACTCCGGATCTTGCGTCAAATGCCACTCGATCGGCGGTGGTGGACAGGAAAATGTGTACTGTTCCCTTGTGGTCACAAACTCTGCCTGTAAAACATAAAATTGGTCGAAAACGTTAACGAAGTGATGACAGACAAATACTAACTTGCAGCTAACGCAAAAAATCCCCTCGGTATCTTTATTACGACTTCGTTGTCAAAGCTACTTGTTACTTTGCTCTTAAGGAAATAACACGTTGGGACATGATGGCTTTAATCTTTTAAAAATATGGTCACCGTTACACTGACTCGTTACTACTATCTGCAAAGTAGGTATCAGATCCTCTCCGAAGGAAACCCACAATATGTTTTGGGTAATGAAACTAACCTAAGTTTTTCCGTCAAAATAAAATTAATGTACTGATCATGCTAAACAAAGTTACGCCTTCCACTTACCTTCCGCCTAATGATTCTGGTTATGACATCCATTGATCTTTTGATAGCTTTGCTTTTCTTTGAACTGTCCAAAAAATCTTGTAAGCGACGCAGAAGGTCAGGGTCACGTTCAAAATCATAGAAATGATGATCAAGCCACTGGCGAAGCACATTTAGTACTCTGCAGGAAATATAAATGACAATAAATCATTCCTAAATTCCAATTGTATCAATAGGCAAGCATGTCAATAACATAATGACATCGCAAAGGGGTGAATCTCCGACAACGAAAGAACTGAATACAGTAAAAGCAGAGCAAAGCAGAGTAAAGCAGTGCAAGGTTGAGCAAGGCAGAGCAAGGCAGAGCGAGGTAGAGCAAGGCAGAGCAAGGCAGAGCAAGGCAGAGCAAGGCAGAGCAAGGCAGAGCAAGGCAGAGCAAGGCAGAGCAAGGCAGAGAAAGGCAGAACGAGGTAGAGCGAGGCAGAGCAAGGCAGAGCAAGGCAGAGCAAGGCAGAGCAAGGCAGAACGAGGCAGAGCAAGGGAGAACGAGGTAGAGCGAGGCAGAGCAGGGCAGAGCAAGGCAGAGCAAGGCAGAGCTAGGCAGAACGAGGCAGAGCAAGGTAGAGCGAGGCAGAGCAGGGCAGAGCAAGGCAGAGCAAGGTAGAGCAAGGTAGAGCAAGGCAGAGCAAGGCAGAGCAAGGCAGAGCAAGGCAGAGCAAGGCAGAGCGAGGTAGAGCAGATTTTAGTAAAACAGGGTAGTAAAGAGAGTGAAATTGAGTAAAGTAAAGTAAATAATACAAATCAAATTTAAATAAAATTAAATTTACAATATAAATATGAACTACAGAGAAAAGTACCATTCAAGTCAGGGGCAACTGTTCGTGACAAATAATGAAAATCCACGAAAATACAATAAATTCTCAAGTACAACTGTTACCAAACAGGACTATTATCACACATACAAAGTTATCTCAGAGTCAAGATCAGTCATACACTATTTTATGCTAATTTAATATCTTTGGTTCCTTTTAGAAATACCGAGTAACAGATTTATCTAAGACCGCAGAGAACATGTCGACAAAACTATGACGGCGTGGTTACCATGTAAGACAAAAATCTGCGTCCGTCATTTACGTGTAAATGTTGGAAAAGATATATTCCATTCTAATTGGTGACACACCAGGCATTACCTCCAACAACCAAAATGAAGGAACAAAATATATAAATACTTCTGCGTATTTGTGTAGTTAAGGTAGAGAGTCCTGGGAACGAATGTAAATCATTTAATATGAAACAAAAAAGGGAGAATGTAGTTTGTAAGCAGCTGTTCTTTAGGAATGGTCCAAGTGGATGGCCAGGACGAACTGTAAGAGGTACATGCAGGCTTTGAACAGTCAAGAGGTGAAGTATCAGAAGGTCAATAATCGCCTACTGGAAAACTTTGTTCAGAGACTTTCGTGGCTAAGGGGTCACGCCGTTGAATTTATCATGCGACAATATGTCTTGCCTGTCCCGGTTATGTAGCTGAACTTATGGCCCATGCTAGGCAACCAGAAGCAGTCGGTGTGACACAGTACCGTTTCTCTAGCTAATCGTATACTAACAAGGGGAGTTACTAACTACTTCCATATAAACGGTCA
Organism: Alatinidae sp. Z8VKAUB7J3; assembly: GCA_010016025.2. Lineage (NCBI taxonomy): Eukaryota > Metazoa > Cnidaria > Cubozoa > Carybdeida > Alatinidae > Alatinidae sp. Z8VKAUB7J3. The sequence goes on along the minus strand of JAAAKM020006306.1, from coordinate 3,479 downwards.
AACATACAAAAGTCGCTACAAAATTAATGGAGCAAAATTATCTAAAATGTGGCTATTCACTGCGCAAAGTCCTCTTACGAAATCTAAAACGTCTCTTCCAACTAAATTCTGATAACAGCAGCAAGGCACTCACTTGCGGTTATGCCGGAGACAACACACTGTCATGGACTCTATAATGCACTCTCACTGCCGTCCAACTGCGGCAAATCGTGAATTTTTTTTTTTTTGAAATTCCTTTACGGTCTCATACAATCATACTTTCTATTTCTCAACAAGTTGTACAACAAGTTCGTCCTCCCTATCTTATTCAATTAATAAAATATATTTTGAGTTGGGGAAAACACTACGACGAGTTAACGTTTGTTAGACATCGGAAGATCTAGAAAGTACAAACAATTTATGATAAGATCGGAACTACAACTGTAAGTCTAGAGACGGCAGTACCTCAGTTGAATGGGCTGCGCATATTCTTTGCGAAACCGCTTGAGGTCATCTCGAACAATTGGTTGCCCTCGTTCTGCAGCCATTTGGTCTTTGATTGATAAAGGCGGTTCTGGGATTTCATGCTTGCAATGATGTTAAGAAACATATCAGCTAAAGTTACACGATAGCATAAGATAATACTGTACATTAAATACCACTAGCACAGTATAGTATAGTATAGTATAGTATAGTATAGTATAGTATAGTATAGTATAGTAAAGCATAGCATAATGAAGGTTAAGATATATAAGTACAGTATAGTATAGTATAGTGGTATAGTAAAGCACTGTATAGTATAGTACAGTAAAGTACAAATGCAGTATAGTGTAGTATTGCAAAGTACGGTAGAATATAGTATCGTATTATATGTAATATGTTACGATACAGTATGGTTAAGTATAAGATAGTTTGATACAGTATCAATAGACGTAAAGTACAGTGTTGTATATCATATTTCAACACAGTAAAGTTAAAAGCAGTTTTGTGTCACGTAACACAGCATATGTACTTTCAAAATTTGTTCCTGTTTTAAACTAGCAGCATATAGATTATTATCTAAAGAAAAGGATATCGACGTATTAGTAAATCCAGAAACTCGGTAGGAGTGCTAAAAGACCGATATGTTGTGAGGAATATCCGAATGAAGGCAGGATCTAAATTGAAATCATTAAAAGTCAGTTATTAATTTTTAAGGCATAAACCCAAGCTTAAAGTTAGAAATTATTACCTAGCTGAAATATAAAACATATTAATCAGTGCATGTACCTTTAAAGCCCAATTATTCAGAGGCTTGGTACTTACTGACACCCGAAAAATGTCGTAATACTTCGACGCTGCCTGCCTCCACATTAAAATTAACATTCCACACGCCTTTGATGAATGGTAATTGAAAACACAAAGTATGTAAAACGAAAGAAAAAAACAACAATAAAGGACTATGTTAAACAATTTGGTACTACTAAATCAAGTAATTAACGTCGCCAATATCTCGAACACTCAACAAAATGGTGCGATTAAGAGCACTGGCACTCAGATAGCATACTGGAAGTTAAATTGGTCCACATTTCCACGCAAAACCAAACTTTATTTGTCGTAGAACAACAATTAAAATTTAGCTCTTGAAAAAATTCGTCCACGACAAGTGCACAATGTCCAGAGAATACAAATTCGCTTGTCATATCGTTTATCGTTTATCATATCGTTTAACTCACCAGCATATGTATGGTACGTAAGCCGCTCCACTAACTTGATCAGAGTGCCTCCTTTCAAAATTGGAATACCGGTTTCATTCTAGTGGTAGAACGACAAAAGATGTTTAAAATGTCAACTAGAGAGCATTTCCACAAAGTGTCCTACAATATCCTGTAAAAAAATTGTGTGTTACAAGTCTATCCTCTGCGTAAAATTAGGGTTTTTTTTCCTTCAAATGAAGCTATTATCCAACAGTAGCTAAAACGGTAGACTTGAAGATAGTCTCACTCGAGCTCTTCATCTTTTCAATTTTTAATTGACGTAATGTTAATACCGTAGTTAAGATTTCTCTGCTTTGTCACGCAATGTCAAAACTGAAGGGGAAAGAGTCAATTACAGATTCCAGGACGGTAGCATTGCTGACAGCGGTAGTGTGTGGCTTTAATTTACAGGCAAAGTATACGTGTGGGGTGATAGAAGATACGAAAAAGGCAATCTTTTATTTAAAACTTCTCTTTAAAATCAATATCAAGCAGGTCCACTATTAGACATTGACTTCGATTACGACAGTAATGAGGCAATAAAACTATAATGATTTTCCGAGGCAGTAAGGTGATGTCAGATACAGGTATGCAGCTCAGAGGCTGACTCTAAGCCCATCTAATTATAAATACACAGATGGCATCTTAACTACTATAAAACGGCATGGGAATAATAATTATTACTGAAACAAGTGGAAACACATAACAACGAACTCTCCCTTATCTAGTTCTTGAGGGTTACCCAGTCAGGGGATAGATGTATTGGTGATACATATATTGGGGGCACAATAGTTTGGAGGAGTGGAGGTGGTGTGCGTATTTTTTGTGGGGAGGAAGCAGCAAAAGCGGCGTAGAAACAACGAAGCAACACTACAGGAGCATGTAAATGATGGGGATGGAAATATCTTTGTGCTGTTAAAAAAGACTTTAACGTACGTCGTGGAAACGCTGCTATTGTAGTTGGTTGTAAAAGTTTCTTGTGCTTCGTTGCTGAGTTTTGCTCTTATTCTCTCCTTTAATATAGCATTGAGATTCTACGCCCGGTGCCCCTAGAGCGCTACGACTCTTTTGGTACTCAACAAGAATTACTAAGTCAATTTTTTGTCTTTCCAGCCCACGAATATTTCGATACCCAAGATGTCAAAAATGACTTAGTCCAGCATGTTCTACCGCGGAGTTGAACAGAAAATCACAAAGAGTACCGGAATTGAAAGGTATTTACCCTTGTGAAAATGCACCCTCAACTGAAATGTCCCCTTGCGTAAGGTTAACACTATCGGAAGTGCACTCTGCACGATAAGACAACTCACCATATTAACGCCGACGAAAAGAGACACAAAAATGTTGACATCGACTTACCTCTTGTGAATCTTCAAAAATGATGGTCTCGTCCGTGTCCTCTTCTGCAAAGCTAAATTTTTAAATATGCAGGGGAAGAGAGTGAATGCAACCATCAATAAACTATTAAGCATCTGATAAACTAATATATCTATACATTAATAAAAAAGTTAGAACGAAAATATATAATACACTAACCAAACAAATATCTAAAATAATAAATAGATGATAAGGACTTGTTGTAATCAATGTCACAATACATTTTGTGAGACCTAGGGCGACTCCTTCTAATTTCTGAAGGTCTTCTTATCTCGCAGTACACGCAATACTACAAATGAAAACCACTTTATAATAAAGTAAATCTGTTTTCTTCGACACAACGTTTCGGCACTCCCTGTTGCCATTTTCAAGTGAATCATTCACTTG
>JAAAKM020006305.1:0-10576 GCA_010016025.2 Alatinidae sp. Z8VKAUB7J3 | reverse complement strand
AGGGTGAGAGTGGTAGTTGTAATATCAGACGTTTTTGCAATACCACTGGCAGTCGTAGCATCAGCAAAGGAGTTACAGATATTGAACTAAGAGTACCAGCAGAGGTAGTAATAGCAGTAATAATAAATAGGAACAGGGGCAGCAGCAGGGGCATTACCAGTAATAGCATAAGCAGTAGGATCAGTTAATTTGGCGTTAACATTTTAGGAAGTAAAAGCATTAATAACAATGCAAACAACGTTAGTAAGCAGTTTTGATTGCAGTAGAAATAGAAGCACTACCCATTAATAACATTGGGATTTTGTGAAGTGTGCTGGCGGTACGAAACTACAATAATTGTGTAATCCTTACAATGATTTTGTTCATTTCAGGAAAGGATTATTGCACGTTTGGAAGCTGTGTTCGCTTCCGGTTCAAGCGGAGATTCGTTGGCGTAGGAGAAGTCAAATCAGCACAGTTGTGGCTCTACAAGTCGAAAGCATCGGACAAGTCAGGAACAATTCGAATAATGGAAGTCGGTCGGGAATTTGGTGGTGTATTTAGGCCTAGTAACAGGTTTATAATGGCAAGCAGAGTAAAATCGAGGACAGACGGCTGGTTCGTCATTGACTTAACAAAATTTCATTCTTGGCTTTATACCAGAAGTATGGGCGCAGGAAAGGTTGATATAATACTAAGAATCATGTGTTCTAATTGCGACATTTCTAATAAAGGGGACCGTGCACCGTTTTTGGTTATGAATACAAACAGCAATCGGGTATCTCGGAAAAGAAGAAGCGTGGATTGCCACTCGGGTAAGGAAGGATGCTGCCGGGAGCGAGTATATGTCAACTTTACAACCATAGGTTGGAGCGACTGGATTATACAGCCCAAAGGTTACGAAGCAAACAACTGTAGAGGGACTTGTGGCCACACATCGGTTCCAATTTATGGACACACTAGTGTTATGCGTCGAATAGGCAAAGACATCAAATCTTGTTGTGTTGCCAAGCGTCTGTCTTCAGTATCATTACTTTATTACGATGATGCTGGTTATATATTCAAAAAGGACATTTCGAATATGTCAGTGGAGGAGTGTGGCTGTACCTCGTAGTGGCTGTTGTGCCAAGCCTCACCAAGATTCCAACCCTCGCTAGAACAGTTGAGGAACAAAAAGTAGTGCAAGAGTCTTCTGGAACACTGTGACGCAGTTACCTTTATGGCCAAAATCCTGTGGATTGGCTTCATAGTGTGGTACGAAGATTCATTAGTTGCACATGGTGTATCGCACATTATCAGCGAGCAATTAGCTGTATAGATAGTAGAGGAGATATTTCAACTAGTGTAGTAGAGAGTACTAGAATCGTTCACTATGTTATGCTACTATGAGCGACAACAGGTCGCACAGAGATGCTACTGAATTGTTGCCTTCGACATGTGATGATTGAGTGGGAAGTTGCTGTGCATCGGTTCGAAAGCTAGATTGATTCAAAGGACTTTAACAACGCCAGTCTGAGGAACATCCGGACTGTAAGTGCTGATCGTAGACTTAAGCAATGCACTGTGTATAGGAAGGGACGGACATTGATCAGGTGCGAGTTTGCGCCAAGAAGTTGTGTCGCATAACGACACTGTAAAGACGAATTTCGGACGAAGTCTGTTGACAAGGCATACATGCATCAATCATACAGAATTTAACTAACCATTGATAAGTCCCATATGGGATTGAAACTGATTGTTAACCAAGGTACTGTTTTAAGTTGTTTGTCTTATTCATGTTCGCTCGTGGTTTTTTCACATTTATTTTTGTAACTAGGTAATAATGCTTCTTGGTGCATTTGTTATGAACAGCTGTTGAAGCGTTGACCTCCCTAGGGCTGCTAATCTCTGTAAAGAACATGGGGCGGCTCAACAAAACCCCCTCGCTCGCCTTTGCATACGTTTAAACAAGGACGATGAGGCTCAATCTAAAATATTTCCCGAACCAAACCCATCGCTACATATAATTGTTAACATAAGTTATTTTAAAATAAAAATTGGGGTAGCACCCAACACTTTGTGAGCACCTTTTTATCAATTTAAAATAAATAACGGTGATAGCACCTACGCACTGTTAGCCCAGGTCAGCACATTCGAACATTTAAGACATCTCCGACTGCAGATTGACTTCGCATGGTGGGTACTTTCTTCTTGTTTGCTATGGGTTGGCTGATAATTTGAGAAAGAGATCGTATTTGCTAAGATTGCATGCCTTTTTGAAGCAGGGAAGACTTGCAAATTTGAACAAAAGTTTTGGAGGGGCTAAAGTGGGGCGGAGAAGCGACAGGTTATCACGCCCCTTATTTTAAGGATGGGAAATGGGATGGAGCTATCTTTAAGGTCTAGCAGTACCTTCGATAGATGTTAAACTAACATCACTGTATGGGACAAAGCTAAGGAAAAAACCCCTCCCTAGTGCTATCTCTGTTGCGTGGAACAGTATGATGTTCGAACCATAAAGTTTTGAAACGAGCTAAGTTACACCTCCATCTTGAATAGGTACGCGTTTACCACAATGACCGTTGGCAAGATGCATTTCACAGGGCAATCAGTCTGCAGAAATTTTCCCACGTGTTTGCACGGGAAAGCCTTTGTATGCCACTTCGTTGCTTAGGGACTTCAACTCGATCTGATATTAGGATATTAATATTGGTGTGTTTTTGTGTTTATAGACTAGTCCCTGATATTAGCATTTATCGTCCTTATGTAGAGTTTAATATCTCTATTGTGGAAGTCCTTGTACCTTGCTGTGCTTAATTTAAACCCTGATTTTGGTGAAGTTAACGAGAGAATGGCAAGCTATTAAACCTGATTGTCATCGGGTAAGCAACTCGTCAAGGTCTTTGGAGCTATGCTTCTTCGTGTTAAGGAAGAAATACAATTGGATTAAAGGAGCCAGATAGACGATAAGTGCTAGCGTGAAGGCAATAATAGTTAATTGTGTTTCTTTATAAAACCTCTTAATTGCTTGTTGATCACACTTGTGTCCATCGAAGTCAACGAAGACGGCAACCATACCATGTAAGCAAGAAAGAGCGTTGCTCTACCTTAACTCACCCGACTGCGGGGAGGTTCATAAGCTAAGAGAGAGTGGGGTTGGGGGACTTTCTGTCAACAGTCCGTAGGCTCTGAGGGTGGTAATAACAGGCAGAGGAAGAGAATTTGCCTCTTACCCATTACATTTCAGACAATGAAAGATGCTCACACGTCACAAACTCCGTGGCACGCTGTTGATAAAATGCCACCCTCTTGGCTCATTTATGTCTATACCTTTTCTTAGGTAAATCTACAGGCGTGTTTTCTTCATGTCCACCACGTATTATTTTACATTGAAGATTTTTAGGGGAAAGTGCAGCTGAAGGAGGGTAGGAGCATTTGCAGGAAAATGATTATTTGGTTGTTGTGATAGTTTGATATGCGAAAGAGTTGGTCAAAAAATATCGACAATAAGGCAGGGAAGAGCAATGTTTGATGCTATATTTACAAGACATAAGGAAGGCAAAGGCTTGGTTTTTGGCGTGTTGGAGCGCCCTAAATGAAAAGAAAAATGTAAACAAACAGTTGCATTTGGGGGGCATGCCATCAATGTACTTTTACAAAAAACAACTTGTTTTGCTTGTTTATCTTACAATTATGGTATACGTAATTATTTAAGGACAGAGAAACTGATGGAATCTATAAAACGTGTTATTCAAGTTATGCGAGTGTCACAAGATTTTATGTGATGTTTTTTTTCTGTGAGGTAGCAACTATCCTTCACAAACATCTTGATACATCTAACATCTCTCCTAGAGTGATTTATTAGATGAGCCCGTACGCCCTTCTTAATATGTAAAATTTAAGTAAAACATACTTTGCGGAAGTTAAAATGGAGGTAGACACAGACAACGTGTCTCCGAACAGTAGCAAATGCACCACGCGCAATCCCACGGGTGCCAAAGAAGGCACATCGATTATCATTATACTAATTTCGTTTACTGCATAGCAGAAGCACAGGGAATTATCAGAACTGCGTAATTAGGTTAAGGGATTTTTTTATATCTGTTACGTCACCGTTACGTTTAAGTGAAGTTATAAATAGTTTAACTTTGGAATGTTTCGAAAGGAGGCCTGACTGTGCTGGATTAAATCGAGGCTTCGAGCCGCCTCCTTCTCACGTACATCATAGATGTTGTCAGGAATATTTTTTTAGTAGTAGGTTTCGGATACGTATTTAGAGCAAGCGCATGAGCGTATAGAAATGGAATTCTAAATTTATGAACATTTAAATTGCAGTTGAAATGTGAATGTGTAGATTGATGCGTTCATTTTATAATAATAACTTGCTGTTATTTTCATCGTTTGTTTGTACTTGACCTGTTTTAATTGCGGGTAGATAATCAACACAACAAACAGCAGCAGACTGGTAACTAGTGATGTCTGGTGAGATGGTGGCTACGCGTTTGTAAAGCATGCCACTTTTATTAAAAACTTTAAGGGGTACATTTTGCTTGTGCTACATTGTGCTTCGGCGGTGATAGATGGAAAAATGTTTTTGCTAGAGTTACGTGGGAAAACCAAAGTAGTATGATGACGAACATCCTTATCTGAAATGGAACGGTGAAGTTTGTAAGTAGGGGGAAAGGAGTACCAAAGAATGAAGGTCTAATTGGCTGTTGAAAGCTGTAGTAGTCTTCATTTATGTATGAGACGGCAAAAACCACCACAGTTACAGCTGCCGCCTCCCATTCCGGCTCTTTATAATAAGGGCTTTGTATATGAAAGTTATATAACTAGTTGTACTCCCCCCCCCTAGTATCAAAGCAGTATCAGGAAATTAAGAAAAATAACAAGAATATGAACAGCACGTTGCAGAGTGAGAGATATAGCAGCATTGGCAAACTTGAATTACTCTAGAGACGTTGTATGACTTTGCACGTGCCACACTTTAAGGACTCCTTGACTCCTTTTAAGATGTTAATGGTAATTTCCCAGGTGACGTCAACTACCAATTTGATCTCTTCGTTGCTCTCGGTACCACAAAAGATTGTCTGACAATCGCTTAGGTATATAACACGTGTTTATCTGTTAAGAGAAAACGATCTCTGTATCCCCCGAACCTGCCTAAGTTACTTGTGAACTTCGTTCGAAATCTAATAATTACTAGTGTAGTATTAGTATGTAGTGGACATATGGTAAGGGGTTCCAGGTTTGCTGCTGTTTCAGTGTTGCACCTTGAGATAATTCGTATCTTTAGAAAATGTCGTTAAAATATGGAATTGACAAGGTACAGTTGGCAGCAGAGCTGTCGGTATTTTTATTAAAAGATTTTATATTCGTTCTAGGGCTGCTGTCTTTGGTACGTACGGGAAATTCTATAGCTAACTGTAGTTCACTTTAATACACCTCCGGTTTGAATTTGTTATTATGACCAGCCCTGCTAGGACCCGATTTCTGGTGGGAGGGATTTTTGTAGGGGATTTGTACATTTGAGTTTAAAATTGAACATGGTGTTTGAAAACTTATGCTAAGGATGGGAGTCTGGCGTCCCTGTTGAAGATTCGAAAACCTGTCTCGTGGTGTTTCTCTGATACCAATATATCGTCTGATGAAACCCATTTGATGATATTCACTACAATGATAACTCCACAGTATTGTAATTTTTCCCCAAATTTTCAGTATTCCACTTTGTGCCATCCCAGTAACAGAGTGTCTGGCAATAAGCACAGCTAGCCAAGAACCCCTACCCTTATTCAGTACAATTGCTATTCCCCTAAGCCCTGCCCTTCAAGATATACGTACCATATAGGCAGCACTAGGAGAACGAAGAAGTATACATTTATGACGTTCCAACAGAGGTGAGGGGGCCGGGACTAGTAATTTACTGTGCTTAGACTGCATGACTAAGATGGGTTGGGGCGACTTGTAGGAAATTTCCATTCGGAACATTGGCATTTAATGTGGACATTCTAAATGTATTGCCCCTAATTATGATTCAGAAAACCTTTTGCTGCACCTTGTTAAGGATCTCTTCCGTGATTTTTATTTGAGATGTGTTAAATTTTAAGATGAGTTCAGTCGGATAATTAAGTTTCACTTGAAGATTTATTTGTAGTTTGCGTATTGTGGGGTACACTATCACCTTGGTTGTCTTAAAGAACATTATACGCCATGTTTGGTGTTTTTTACATGTGTAATCACATACGTCTGGCTAGATTATCATTGTAGGAATTTTTGTTTGAAAGACTCAGACCGGCAACCATTTAAGCAGGCATAGCACTATTTTATATTTTGCCGTGAAGGATTTTAGCCCGATGCTGTTGAAGCGTATCTCTGGCCTCGTTGTGGTACGTTGTGGTAAATCTCGGCTTAGTAAATCGTGGTGAAGGTCGCCTACATTCGTCAGTTAAAGACAAACATACATTGCCAGTAAGGCATTAGTGGCTACTTTTGGTGGATATTTTATCAATTGCCCCTCCCCCCTTCACAAGTATGCGGATATTTAATAACTGCCCCCTTTGTTCGGCACAACTACCATAAAAATATAAGACAGGACTGTGCATTTGTATTTAGGGCGATACAGTTTGAACGTATTAAGATGGTAAAATTATATCAAAGCACGGTAGAACATTATGTTCAGTTGCCATGTTCCACAGTGACTACTCGTTTCTGTGCAGGCGCCAACAAAAGGAGGGGTAGTTGCCGACAGAGTGGTTGCTTGTCTGAGTTTACTTGTGGCTACCATCTTGAATGAAGCCTTTAATTATTGTGTTTGGTTAAGGGTTATTTATTTATTTTGATACTTTGCTGTTCTTTCGGTTAAAGAGGTGACTCCCTTTTTTGTTGACTTGGGGTGCCAAAGGCGTCTCGCGAAATTGAAGTACCCAGTATTTTATTGGGTGTTCATTGTTCGGATTTTCGTACCTATGAAGGGTTTTTAAGTGTCGTAAGTGTCTTGTTGATAAAGGCCTGGAGTGATTGCAACGAGAAGCCTTTCGCGTTTAACCTCTGTTTTTTTTAGAAGGCCAAGAAATTGGAACCCCCTTATGTGAAAAGCTGTGAGTGGCAGCCATAACTTTTCTTGCCTTAAACCCATGTTCCCCTGTGCCCTTGTGCCCTTGTCCATCTCCATCTCCATTTTCTTGACAACTTTTTCCTTCCGTTTAGTTTAAGGTATTTATTTTGTTTCCGTATCACGTCTTCCTTCTATCGTCGGCTTTCCTATTGATGCTTTGCCCCTCTCAAGCGATTGCTTGCACTTGTCTTCTGCTTTCCTGTCTGCCTTTTTTTGCGCCGTCCTCATTGTAAACTGCATTATTCTGCTAATCATCTCTACTTTGGCTGACTACTGCAGTTTTCTATTTGCTATTACTTCAGTTTATTACGTAGCTTCCTATTTCAAAGTGCTACCATCTTTTGCTATTGATGCTACCGTGCTTACATTGTTATAAATTCTATCATTTATTTGTATTTACTTACTTGTTTTCGCCTCTTTCCATTAGGACTCCGTTTCCTTACCCAATGCTCTTTCTGCTGCAAATTCAAACCGGTAAAACACGGGTATGCTTCACAGTCGGCAGCGTACTCTGTTTAACGAATAGAAAATTTTAATAGAGCGAAAGTTTGAGGCGTTCGAAGCTATTATGCATTAAATATCTAATTACCCTCTTGAAGAGGAGGAAAGGGAAAGGTGAGAGAATATATGTGCGCACCCCTCCGTCGAGCCAGCTTACTTGTGATAAGCTCTAATTTATTGTGGGACATAAAGTATATTTCTTGTTGCAGTCACTCCCCCTTGAGTTCTCCGACAAGAGAGTACAATTTTGTGTATAACACAAAAGCAAAATGTATGTAAATGTGCGGTGAAACCGTTACATTATGATCACGTGATGTGAAAACATGTCTGTTGCTTATTGTCCTGTTCTTCTTTGTTCCTTTCCAATTTATTACGTGTATTTTTTCCGATGGGCGTTTAAGACCCGACGCGCTGTTCATGTGACGTAATTTGCCTGAAAGCTGCCAGCATTATTTACTCTCGAATAGCAGTTGATCACTGACTTTTACCGCGAGGTTGTTAACTCCAAAACTGCGGAAAATTTTATATGAAATTAAGTTTCAAGTTTGGGAAACTTGCTTTTTCACTACGGGTTTTATATAGGGCAATGCCACGGTACTTTTCATGAAAGGGCTTTGTCCTCAGCGCACAGCTCTATACAAAATCACTGCGGCACAGACAAGCACAATGCGAACAAATTGCAAATGGGGAAAGTGGCAGAGGACCATGCGTGATCACAGGCCAAAGAAGATGCGGGGTACTTAAAGGAGCAGATAAGAAGAACATGTATGCCAACATGTAGTACAATTGAGCATTTAAATATCGTATTAAATAACGGATTCATTTTGCTATATGTTTTCCTCATACACTGGTCACAACAATCGTATGGAGTTCAGGAAGAAGGCTTTTGCAAAGAATTTTGTCGGGAAGTAGACTACCGAAACTGGCCGTACGAATTAACTCGAATATCAGCGACAGATTTTTTCTCAAACATCTTACATTGAAAAACGCGTAAGCTGTAAACAACCTCCTTTTGTTGACAGAGCATCGGCTTCTGTGTTTTAATAAAAGCGGCTTGTAAAGCGGCAAGATGAAACAAAAACCGTGCTTAGGCAATAACGTAAAGGTATTCTCGTCTTATTTGTCGCCACACATTCGGTTTTTAACTAAATGCTACCCTACGGAAAGATTTGTTTTGGGATATGTACCCTTAGTCATGCTCACACGAGTCAGTAAAAGTTTCGAATTGTTGCGCGATTCTATCCTGTGATCTTCGCGACGTACGACAGATTTCGCACAGCGGTACAGGAATATGTAAACTAATAACCTTTGCACTTGTAAAAGGGTAGTACGTCTTTGGGTCACGTTGAGCAACTTTACAAACATACACGTTATTCAAATCCAATCCGCAGCAGTCGCAAGTAAACTAGCCCGCTTCATCGGTCCGTATTTGGGTTTGATGCAAACCTGACAATCTTAGGTGTAAATGGTCATATTGATAATGTTTTCTTGGTAGTTTTTTTGAGGAAAACGGCTTCAGTGGTGGCTAATTTGTCATCGAATGTACATTTTCAGTAGATGGCAAGAGCGCGGTTAACAATAGTAGCGATGATATAACTAGTATATACCAAACATTTTACATTGGTGTGCGCTTAACTTACTGTGATGGCAACACGATAGAGCATTACCAAACGTCGAAAATAATTTAATTACAGTTAACTTGAAGTACCTGACGTGCCTTGAGAATAAACAGTCTCCAAAGCATTGCCAATGACATTTTTATGCACCTCACATGGGGCTTTAAAGGCGGTAGTGTCAGCATATTTCACCAGCAGTAGGCTACCCGAGAAACACAGGGATTCATTGTGTTGGTGACTTACTTAAAGTCCACTGAGATGAACTGTATTTGAATTGATACACCTCTTTTCATTAAAACTGATACTTAACTCTGAAGAAGACATTTGATAAAGAAAAGCATTAATTATCTTCGGACGATAGGAAATGTTCGTTAGGGTATGTTCGGAAAACTAATTTCCCTACTAGGTTAGTGTATCGGCATAATTGATGTAGCACACGTCACGATAGAGTGGTTCACGTGTGGTGACATACTTTATTTTTAGAGATTTTTCTATACTGACATTTCAAACCCTCTCGTCTCGATAATCCTTTTTAACCTTTCCATGGGATTTGAACCGATAAAGGGTTAGAGGGGGTCTATTCTTGGTCAAGTCACACGGTGCAGAGAGGTTCCTCTGCGATTGCGTAAAGCTGGATGTCGAGACCCACCGACGGATGACTGGAAAGAAATTGTGCGACTAGAGAAATCGGGTGTGTTAGCATCAGAAGTCACGTAGCTTAGTTGGTAGAGTACATGCCACTATAGCGTGGGTCAATGATTCGACCCCTATTTGGGGCATGTTTTCTACTTCGTTAGTGTCTTATCTATACTTCCAGGGTATTCTAAACATCTACTAATTGGTCAGGCGTGTTGTGGAAAACTGTCACTCATTTTTTACATTTACGATATATTCCTGATAGTATTGTCTCTTTTTTAACAATACGTTTTCACTGTAGTCTTATTTATGTACTGAAAAAGAAAGGATACCTAAAGCGAGGCTCGTTAACATACGAAAATATGATCGTCTGAAAATGAAGCATTAGTTATCAAGGAAGGCAAGAGTCACAGTTAGCTCTCGCTACCTTGTAATAAATCTTATCGAAAGATTCTTCGATATACGAACTTCCTAGCAATAGTTTACACATACAACTTAACCTATGCAAAAATATGCACGAAATAGCGAAAACAATTTGTACTAAAAGCTTTTTTCGTCTGGCACTCCTCGGATACAATTATCAAAAATGATCAAAATGAAAACCTATGAAATAAAAGTTTTTTTTAAGAAACGCAGTTGCTTGGGTATGAGGCCTCTATTTGGTCCAAAATCGTAGCAACAAGCTAAGCAACTCGAGGCCTCAAATTCAGGAGGGACAATTTTTAAAACGCCCGAAAAACAAATCAAGAAA
>JAAAKM020006304.1:0-10576 GCA_010016025.2 Alatinidae sp. Z8VKAUB7J3 | reverse complement strand
GGTTAGTTTTCCTGTAGCATTAGTTATCTTACGACAAAAACAATAACATGATTGTAATAGTCTCAGTTAAAAACATACGTGTTTTATTCGCTTTAGGATGGGTGCTAATCCCAACAGAGTTTTAGAACAGTTAAGGTAATTTTTACTTTTTCATTTAACTTCCATTAAGTTATGCCAATAATAAAGAAGCGACAGGTTACCTTCCTATGAGATGTAATAAGGAAAGGCCAACTGGAACTTGTGACATTGTGGGGGCGAATCCTTGGGAAACGTTCTCCAGGGAAGCAGAGGGTTTACATGGACTGGGCTTTCGTTACAACATATTTTTCATGCGTGTTATGAAAGACGTTTGTTACCCTATGTCAATTGATATGGCACTAAAGAAGTAGAAGAAGAAGTTATGTGCAGTTACTAGATTAGCCTGAAGATCTTTCCCACCCCTCTCGTAACGTCTATGGCATCGTGTAAAAGAATGCCCATAATGCATAGAAACCGGTGCTCAATCTATAAGTTAGTTTTGAATGGGAAAATCGAATGTGTGCACCAAAAGGCGTTTGCGAAAACTCTCACTAGTAACCTTTTGTACTGGAAGAGTACTTAGAATTAAATATCCATTTTAATAACTTGAGAATCTATAAATAACACTAGCAAGGGCTTTAACATCGATCATAGAAAGTTATATGTGCATATTGTTACTTCCTTTTTGAGTATGTCTTGACGTTATGACGTAATGTTGACTGCCAAATGGATAATTTCTGTATTGGCAGAGTATTTGTAGTGATATCTTAGAGTTTCAATGGATCACCGTTTCATGTTAAACTCCAGAAGGACCAATTCACAAGACGAGTCTCATACAACACTATGCATACTTTTAATAAAAACGTCACGCATGTTGGGGGAGTTAACGCTATTCTTGACCCAAATTATTTTCTTAACAAGCGGCATGCAATATTTTGTTGCAAAATCTATATCTCTGTAATCGATGAACCATGCAGAAATCGAACTTTCCTTATCAGTGTGATAATAACCCAGCTTATAGCGTGTAGAAAATGCTTCTTTCTAAAGTACCCCTTCCCGTCAATGTAAGTTGCGCCACGCCCCCTCTCCCTGTCTTAACTCTTGAGATTCACCTTAGATTGGTGTTTGTCAAGTACCATTTTTTATTCATGAGTTAGTACCTAGCGTATTTCTCACTGACCATCTTCACCGCTGTGATATATTTCGAGGATTAGGAAGATCAAAAGCCTAAGAGACATTATTTAAAAGTTGGGTGTATTTTGAACAATGCCTTTGTACTCGTCCTATGCTGGACTATCATATTTATATCAAAATATATTTATTGCAATCACTAAATTTGTATCCCATGACTTGCAACTTTCCTATCGTATTCGTATAGGCAGGACGTACTGACTTGATGGTGGGGCCTTTGTAATGGAGGCTATCCAGCAACCCAGAATTAGGTTGCAAGAAAAAGTCATTAGTGATGTCAGAAAGGTTTTTTGGGTCTTGAAGACGTTCTGCTCTGATAAGAACTCTGTGTACTGTGTGACGATAGAGTGACTCGAGCGAAAACTATCTAGAATTATACTTACTTAATCTATTAGATATTTACACGTAACTCTCGTAAGAATCACGGATTACACGTAGCGAACAGTGTCTACTGTGCAATTGACAAATTACACGAAATACAAGTCCTAAATACAAATAACGCGGAACTACACAAAAATACAAACGAATCAGAGTTAAGAACAACAGGAAAATTAATCATACGGTAAAAGTAGTTAACATTGTGAAACTAGTTACTCATAATCCATTAATTACACAAAGTAAACGTGAGAACGAGGCTCTTACGTAAAACACAGCAGAAACGTGAGAGTACTGAGGTGAATCATGAAATATTCGGAAACTAATAAGAAACGAAACTAGATGAATAATGAACCTACCAAATGAATGACTACAACAACGACAACCATCAAAGAAGAAGAAAAACTATTAATAAAAAGTCACATGTCTTCGCAACTGGACCAGGATTGCATTTAGAGGGATGTGTATGGTGTAAACAATTGTCAAAAGCATTCGAGCTACAGTTACGAAATACATCCCATGATGACTCTTCAGTTTACTTTGTTATCTCTTTCTAGTATAAAAAACATATTAATGGAGACTGTTGCATTGCATATTTTAGAAGTAGCCCTGGTCGCCAAAAGTACAGATAATATTGAATGCTTATTTCTCTTGTATTTACGATGGTTTGCATTACCAATAACAATTCATAGTGATAATGCATACTACCTATTTATTTCCTTATTTCAGAAAAAAGCTCAAACACAATGCAGCATTCGTTCAGCTTCCCATAGGTTTGGAGTCGGCTTGTAAAGGCATCGTGGATTTGGTCCAAAAGAAAGCAATATACTTCGATGGTGAAACAGGGTAAAGTTTAAATGTTATGTTTAGTTTACTGGAATTTGTAAGATGATGCTCTGCTATTAATGAATGCTAGAAGCTAGAAGACATGTATTATAGAATGATGGCAAATACTGCTTTTAGTAAACGGAGAGTGCAAAAGTTCGGCTCTGCCCTTTTAACCAGAGTGTTCAGGTTTAAACATTTTAGGACTTTATTAGCAGATCAATGTGTCTGAAATGACGATAATAGATTACACTAGTGTGCTTTTCCAAAACAGGCAGACGCAGAAATGACTGCTAGGGAGACAAAGAAATAGTTGACAGGGTAGTATCAGAATTGATTAAATCAAAAGTAGATCAGAAGTCATACCGAGTCATGATAGCTGACGTCTGTAAGGACATAGTGCCCTGCAAGAAGAAAAAGTAACCGAGAAGAAGCAACTTGTTATGTAGCGACTGAATTTTAAGAAAGGCGGAGTTTAGGTAGGATTAGGAATATGTGATGTTAACGGTTTCTGTTGTGTGGTAAAAAAATTTAGGTAATGGCTAACGAACATTTATTTTGAGATTAGCAGCGTATGGAGGTGCTATTAGGAATAAAGAGATGATCAGTTTAGGTAAATAGAATATATACTTACAATTGAAGAATTATATGAAAACCAAGCGATTCAGTCCGATTTAAATTCACTGAAGTAAGATGAGGGGTGTGACATTGACTCCGGTTTCGAACGTTCCGTCCTTAGTTTCATGTATCTTGCGAGAGTTCGTGTATACTTGTATTTTTCCGCACTTTACTGTTTCGAATTTTGTAGTCAGATACCATTCGGACGTTGCATTTATAAGCATTGTATGAAAGAGTTTGAAATTTACTTGGTCTGCAATCTCCAAGATAATCCTCTTACTTAATGGCAATCACAACTTTGGCATGACAGATTGTTAACATTGTATAATGCATATGTATACGTCTGTGCCTAATACCGAATTCTGTCAATTCGTACACAGTGTGATTTATTTATTTTGTCCTTGACTGTAGTTATAAGATGAATCCTCTTGGAATTTGTTTTGGTTTAGCACTACAGTAAGAGAAGGTGACATTCCTTCAAACATGTTAGCAGAAGTTGATGAAAGAAGGCAAGAGCTCGTAGGTAGGTTGAATAGTTACATTGTAAATGGCGTATTAAATTTACGGTGACTGTTTAAAAGGGGGAGGGTGGAGGGAAGGTGGGAATTAAATTATCGTTGGAAATATCGATAAGTTGAGTGCTCGATTAAATAATCGATTTAATAATTGATCATTACGTACCTTTGTCCATAGATTACATCCATGGACCATGGAGTAACGGACTGACTACTTTATCAAACAAAAGTCTGGCTAATTTATTCGATTATTAATGGGGTCGATTGATTGATAGACGTACGCAAAGAAAGGAAAAACCAAGAGTATTTCGTTAAGGTACCATAAAATACTGTTATGACAAAGGCATTGCATTTTATTTCGAAAATCGTAAAGTCTCTGTCTTGTTCCTATGGCAGGCCCTCTTTGTACTAGAGGAGGCGTCAGTAATCGTGGGAGCGAGCCCTAGGTGTTATATGCAAATGTTTGGGTTGTGGTGTACGAAGAATTTTAGCAAATCAAAGTACTTTTAGGAGGTACTATTTTTACAATCGCACGTGGCAAATGAAGTAGCGAAGATATCAGTAGCTCACTTTGTTCACAAGTCATCGTCTTCTGCACTATACACAACTAGAGAGTGGCTTTTCGGAACGTCCGTTACAAATGTTTTGTTACCTTCACTGACCTGCTCATCAATATTTTAAACTTTTATTGCGCTCTTCATTTTTAGAGGCAGTGTCCAATGTCGATGATTTATTAGGAGAGATGTTTTTAGAGGAAAAAGAGCCCACAAATGAGGAACTCATGGTATGCAGTAAGAAGTATTGAGGTCATGTAAAATGCGTTCATAATCTCATTACCACAATCAAGACCATTTTGCATGCATCTTACAACACAGCACATTGGCATTTGCATTTACTTAAGTACAAGCAACAACACACCGTTAAATATTACAATTGCACGAAATAGCGTAAACATATTGTACTCAAAAGATTTTTTCGTCTGACCCACCGTAGAGTCCAATCGTCAGAATGTTCGAAATGAAATGTGTGAGAGAGTATACCCAACTGTATTTTTGAAAGCGCCAATCAGAATTTGGACTGCCTGGATGTCTTGTTTATTTTAGTTCTAGTTGTAGTGGACACTGACAGGCCCAAAAACACAAGCTATTCAGGCAGTCCAATATCTGATTTCAGAAAGTACATTGGATTCATTCTTTCGTACGTTTCCTCTTTATCTTTCTGACGATAGTACACTGAGGAGTATCGGACGAAAGAACCTTTTAAGTACACAATGTTTTCACAATTTTGTGCAATATTCTTGTTTCGTACCATAAAGCAAACTATTTCATTAAATATTACTATATCTACTATTTACGATGTATTACCTATAACTACTTACCTGTAGATAGCCCTATATACTTTTCTCCGTCCGAGTGATTATATGTATTTTAAAGGTTTATCAATCTTTGTCATGGTATAGTAAGATATTGTTACTTATTTCCTTCTGTTGTGACATTTATGTTCTTGAACGTGAGGAACACTTAGACAGGTAGATGAATTCATTTGAGCTACAAAGAGTAGATATCAGTTTAATAAGCAGATTCGTTTTGCAGCACTTTAATACAACAGTTTGTCTAGTATGAACGGCTTTTGAAGTACGGTTGATATATTTTAAATATAAGGGTTTGTAGAAAGATTAAAGCGAACCATTTCATATAGCTTCTTAGACTATGCACCGGTTGCGTTTCTTGGTAGAATTAAGATTAGAAATGCATTTTTGAAGTAGAACACCATTGTAAAGATAATTTTCGAGGGTTTGCGGCCAAGCCCATGGCATTGTGTGATATTAATCGACTTAAGTATGTGTAACAACAAAATTTTACTCTTTGTGCAGATATTTACTGTACTTGGGCACGAGTAGGATTTCTTGGTGACATAGGTTACGCTTGGGAGCATGTGGATTGCAATTTCAGTGTTATTAAATTCGTGGTTATTTGTATCTTGCATACAGGCTGCCATACGTCGGACTACTATTCGGAAAGATTTTACACCAGTCTTCTTGGGCACTGCATTGAAGAATAAAGGTGTTCAGGTATTGCAAGTTGCGCTGATTATAGATGTATGGCATAGTTTAAATCCATCTATATGAATACACTGGTATACAAGGCTTAAACTCATTAAGCACAGCATGTACATGTTGTATAGTTTCTTTATTGTCACTTATATATACTGAGCCTCTTCAATAAATACTCCTCCGCCTGCCTCCTAGCGGCCATTGTAAACTATTGAATTTCAACGTCCTATCCAAAGTCCCTTTTCTTACAACATGTGTACAAAGCACTCAAACACTCTTCAGAATGTTGTGCGACGAACATAGAAAGTCAAAATTTTATATGCTGTGCCATATTTGCGTCCAAAGTATACCACCACGTAAGATCGTTGCACGCGCAATTATATTTATTCTTAAATTACTCTCCCTGCCTGAACTTTCTATTCCAAACATTTACACTTATAGTATGAGTATTCATCAGCAACCAGTTTGGCAGTTATTTCATGAAAGATCTCAATTAGATGAATCTGCTTTTTCTGTGAGTGGAGACTACAATATAATATTTGGAGGGAGTGGAAAAGGGGAGACACTGTAACCCAAGCACTTCCAAATTAAAATGCAGTTTAATGAATTGTACATCCAGTAATATTTTTATTCATATTTTAACTGGCAAACATAACGGAGTCATAGCGTCATTTTGGTTTTTATGGAAGTATATATGTGATTTTATGAAGTATTGTTTTCAACTCTGTATTGGATCCTATACGAGAAGGAAGCGTTTCGGAAATGACTTCGATTTTTAACGTAACGTCTCTATTCATCCTTATATTGTGTTTCGTGATCTGTAATGATGTTCAAAGTATTAACATGCAATGTGTATACTTTAGCTTAATGCTTATTTTGACCGTAGTATATTTGTTTTTTGTAGTTGTTTAGAAATCACTCAATCGTTTTAGGAAAAGGAATTTTAGTTCTAGACACGTTGGGTTAAGAATGTTGCATATTAGTGAACAAATTAGGAGAATTTTTACGTAGCGTTTAGTTTGCTTTTTCCCAAGGGACATTTTCTGAAGATAAGAATCATTATATTTTCTAGTACGAGTTGTATCTTTCAAGTTATGGAAGATCCATTACGTAGTAGCACTTGCTAAACTCGCATTTTTCTGATGGTTCAATTTGTTTGAATGCCTATTACTCATAGCCTCTCCTGGATGGTGTAATCAGCTATCTTCCAAACCCACTTGAAGTAACCAATCATGCTTTGGATACTGAGCGGTAAGTTTCACAAGATGATGTTTCTTCAATGCTCGAGAAGCACAACGTTTAGGGCTAGCATTTAGGCTCTTTTCAATACCTGTTGTCACCAAGCTCTCTTTCCTTATAAACAGGAACGGTGCTAGCATACATTGAAGCATCTTGGTAGCGAAGATTCGTTTGCGACGGTGTCCGATCCCTGCCCACAGCTAACCGTTTTACTTAATGCAGTTGAACGATCGTAGTTTGGGACCTTCCCCCTTTTGGATTGATTATCTTGTGTTACCTAGTCTTCGTTGATGTTGTTCAGAGTTATGGTAAATTAAACATCTAGAAGCAATACTTTTACTCTTCTCACTTATTGTAGGAGCCTTACATACAGCTACGTTTAAGATCCAAGTAAACCAATGGTGTATGAAATTGGTTCAGCCATTAGGGACACACTAAGGCCGAATTCATTGTAACTGCACTTGTACATATGCTTGTTCTAGACGTCATTGAGAAATGCTTTAGACGTAGGGTTTATGATTGAAATCCCTTTGCTTCAAATACCCGTAGGATTTTTAACTTGGTGATAAATGTTTGTGAATTAGTACGATGTTGCCTCCTAGACCAGAACTTCCCCTAGATCACCATGCGCTATGTGTTACGTGATCAGAAGTTGCCCCCTTGATGATTTGGCATTGTGCGCTGGATTACCCTTTGTTGTACTTGTGTGAATTCCCGTGACTCCGTATATCGGTATGCTGCAGCGTTTTTAAGAAGAAGATAGGGATGTAAGTAACGCATTACTAAGCGGAGCTAATTACAGCCACCTTTCCAAAACACAATAAATTGTTTGTTTTCCGAAAGCTGCTCTGCTTTACTGACAGTGATATCCTGGCAATTACATTGATTACCTAATCCTTTGCTTGTACAAGCTACTTCGGTAGAGAGTCTCAATCGTGTTGGCTAATTTGGTTTATAATTTAGCTTGCCAGTGTAAATTCCCGTGATAGAAATAGTACCGTTTTGATACGAATAGATAACAGAGGTCTTTAGCATTAGCTAATCAGAGGAGTTGTTAGTCTTTTCATTTCGAAGACAAGAAAAGTAAGTTTCTGCACCTATTTTACGACTCCCTTTACTTCTCATAGGTACAAATACAGGTGGGGCGTTACAAGTCTTCACAGAGCGTCCAATGCTTGATTAAATATTGTGGGGAACGAAATCCTGAAGCTTAGGTCTACAACAATGAAACAAACTTTATAGGCTACTAACGGGACGTTTTAGGCGGCCAGTGAATTAGAACATCCGTCGCCAAAGCTTGCTTCTCCTTCTTACAAATGTACTATTGTAGTATTGTGCCGTTAATTGTCGAGGGCGAACTTTCGACCTCTGGATAAGAAGTCTGAAACCAAGATTCAGCGTTGAACCTCACCTTTCAGTTTATGATTTCTTGCAAAAACATCAGGCTTTACATAGGAATGTTACACACTCCGAATGAGTTTAGTTATAATACTTTATTATTCAAGAAAGAATGATCCATGGTGTGACAAAAAGTAGTCATATGTGATTACTGTTTTAGTCTGATCAGGTATTTTAGGTATATAACTGATGTCAGTTATTTCTATAAAAATCTGTGTCTACGCGGGTGCATGTGTCTGTGTGTGTTTGCGTGTATGTGTGTAAATTATACATTATGATAGTACATAGTTTTTCACGTCCTCTTCCTGATCACTCATTTATTTTTATTTTTTTGCAGCAAAGAACAAAAGGTAGTCTTAGACGGAAGGAGAGACACAAGTGAACCTTTCGTTGGTTTAGCCTTCAAGTTGGAGGTGCGTTGTATGTTTAAAACTTCGTACATAATGGTATCGTACTGTGATAGATTTATTGTCTCAGAAATGTGGCTTTTCGCACTATCGAAGATACCGATGCTTGTAGTATTGCGTTCTTTAGAATACAAAGGATTACATTAGGTATAAGGGCACAACCCAGTTCAATTGAATGTGAATTAAAGAATAGTTTAAGAATTTCTTAAAGGCTATTTCTGTAACGCAAATGAAGTCATGTCACATCAGTAGGGATCACTGTTCTTAAAGTTTGGAAAACTGATGTATTCTCACGCGTCCATACCAGTCTGTTTCTTTCCTAGTCCAGTTGATTTGATGGCTTTGTTAAAGATGTTTGATGAATTTACATCGTTATTGTGCTCGTCATACATGTGCACGCAATCATAATTAGGCGACATACATGCGTATCAGCGTCTTTTTTATAGACTTGCGATCAGTCTGGCGGGCGATGATCTAGAAACTGTATATGTACGAGTATTGTGAGTCATCACACGCGATATTGACGTATCTTACTTCTTCCATTAATGCAAGGCTGGAAAATACGGGCAACTCACTTACGTCAGGGTCTATCAAGGACGGCTACAAAAGGGTACTTATCTGGTCAATACAAGAACAGGAAAGCGAGTACGTGTTCCCAGGATTATCCAAATGCATGCTGATCAGATGGAGGTCAGTGAAATATCTGAACGTGTTATACGAATAACTCGAGTCTGTTTTTGTTCTATTTGATACATTCGTGGCATTACGTTTATTTTGATGTGCCAATGTGCCTCATTGTTGTTTATTGATAGCACAAGTTGGGGTATATGTCTTGTGATTCACTTTTTGGCATTTCCATAATGCAATGCAATGGCTCTGCAAAGAGTATGTTCTGGATATAGCTTTTTTTTAGGTACACTTATGAGCGGTATAGCAGTTCTTTTACGGCGATCGCTGGCATAATTGCTTTCACATATTACTGAAGTATGTGCTTTACTTAGGCTTCCTTACATTGATAGAGAGTCAAAAATTGGACCCAAAAGAAGAATAACGGAAAGAGTAAATTTTCGCAGGCCGTTAAATGTTTTTCAGTCGACTTTACTGTCGGTGATTAATTTAAATTCAGGCCTATTTTGGACTCGTAGTGTAACGGTTTGGAATCCAGTTTAATAAACTTGGTCGAGTTGGAAGCAAAAATACAGTTATTTCTCAGCTGTGTTTCTGTCCTCAGTCAGCTTTCCATTAGTACCGTTTTAAGTTGTCATTGCTTGTGTTCGTTTTAGTCTGTTTTCTACGATGCCCTCCATGCCCTTCTAAGATGAGGCTTGATTGACTATTGCAAACACAATTTTATAAGTGACCTCCGCCCTTTATTCGTTCTTTGTTTAACATTTTTAAGTGTGTTTTACTTTCTTAGGATATAAGTGTAGCACAAGCAGGTGATATTTGTGCTTTGTTTGGTGTCGAGTGTGCTTCGGGAGATACATTTACCTCAGAGGGTGCACCAGCATTGTCAATGGTAAGATGTTGATCCATATTCGTGCTCTTATTAGACCTGAAATAGCAAATACTTTCAGCGAGAAGGTAGCAGGCAATGAAGGTGATTTGATTTATCTTGGGAATGCTTAAAACGTTTCTGTTAGTAACAATGAATAGAATGGTCCTTCCTTTTTGAGAGGCTGTATTCTTTAGTTTCAGTCTATGAGATAGTAATGTTGGCATCGTTTCAGACTTGTTCGTATCTGGCCCAAATTGTTGACGAATTAGCGTCTTAAAAAGGAAAGATGCCACACTCAGACTTTCCCAACTTAGTCAAGGTATTATACGGGTGCTTTTGGACCATAAACTGCTGAAGGTAGGATGAATATGATGTCTGTTCTTGCAATTGCTGCCACGCAAAAGGGATTGGATTTTCTTCCTTAGTAGAGACGGCATTT
>JAAAKM020006301.1:0-10577 GCA_010016025.2 Alatinidae sp. Z8VKAUB7J3 | reverse complement strand
GACAATTTGTCTTTTCCTTAGGGGAAGATGTCAATAAAAGGAGCAGCCGTGCATTTTTTTACGTACTCCTTAAAATAAATAGTGGGAAAAAATGACTAAGTGAATTATAACTTTATACTAAAAAATGATGAACATGGGAGTAATGGCATATTTAAAAATTCTTCACCCGCCCTAACATTTATTGCAATGGTAAAGATGGTGAAATTTTTATGTTTCCAATACCTAATATTATGTATTGCGGGTAGTCTATTTACTATTGAAGTCAATTGAACATGTAAGCTGTCATTCACAAGAGAAGATTAAATCTTGTAAAATGCGCCTAATATGAGATGTGTAATCTGCGGAGACTCGTAAAAGGCTTAATTAAAGCAGCACTGTGCTTGAATTCGTTCTATGGATGTGTTGGTAATGGTACTGTCAAGACAGGTTACAATTTAAGACACATCATATCGCACAGTTCTTTCATATGTAGACGTACATATCTTATCACAATGTATTGATTATTCATACTTGAATTTCTAATATTACAAGAAAATAGTTTAACTTTAAGCCTTAAAATTACGCTATCTTGAAAAACGTTCCTGATCGAATTTTTTGCGAATAACACTGGTTGAGTAATTTGTAAAGGCATTACTGCTTATGCTTTTGAATTGTAAAAGTCACGAAACACTATAGCGTGATCCTAAACCAATTCACTGCATTATTAGATACCATATAGTAAAAGTAGCCATTGCCCACACTTTGTCATTGAAACCGCATTAATGTTATACATTTCTTGCACAAGTGTTCCCATCTGCCGTCTTTCTGAACCATAAAACTGCTTTTCCCATTTAGCAAGGCACTGCCTTCAACCATTATATGAACTCTTCCAGTCTATCTCATGCATATTGATAAAGATAAAAACCTTCTAAGAGGCAGATCAAATTATCAGATGACAACCAGCGCCTTCCAGGGATATCTGACATCATACTTTTACAGATGTCTACCATAAATGTAAATAATCATGTTACAAGATCATTAAACTTAGAATATTTATTTGCAAAGAATGTATGTACTTGTTTTCATGTTCATATATTTTGCTAAATTTGTAGCTTCTCATTTTTTATCTTTGTATAACCAAGTGTTCAAAGGCATGATGATAAAATAAAACCAAACAAACACATTAGAGTTTCAGGGCTACATTTCGCAACTGTCATTGACTTAATTATTAGAGTTAGTGTTTCTCACCCTTTGTCCTCTAGCATATAGACTGTACCTGCTGCAGATAAGTGTGATTGAGGAGAATCATAAAATTGCTATTGAACCTGCTACTTGGCACTGCTACTTCTGAGATTGGTGAGTGTCATCGCACCTTCAACGTCTCATTTACTCTAATGATAAAGAAAAACATCGTAACACTCTTTGTGCCAGTTTCTCAAAGTGTTGAATTATAATTTGCAAGATATTATAACATATTTCACTGAATTGCTATCTAAATTTATGAGACAAGCGACGAACAAAAAGAGTTCCTCTGAGCATTAAAAGAGAGCGTAGCATTAACTGGTTCTGTGAGTTACATCGTTGCTATGGTAACAACCCAGTGGTCGTGCATCTCTTTGGTGTGTCTTTTAACTGGGGCAGAAACAAAACAATATATTACTTAAATACCGTATTTCCTCTAATTATAGACCCGTCTATAATTAATTGAAGGTACCAAGAGGGGGTCTTTAATTAGAGGGGGTCTTTAATTTTCAGAACAAAGAGCATATAGAGTTTCAAGAAAAACTACGAAAGTACATTTATATTTTAAGTGAAAGCACAGAACTTGCATGACTCAACAATGATTTTCGTGGAGAGACTGTCCCAAGAAGACAAAATCCATATCTGCCGTTTTCATATAGATATAGAAGGGGTCTGTAATTAATTGAAGACACCAACAAAGGGGTGGGCTATAATTACTTGACATGATGCGAAAAGTGGGTCTATAATTAGAGGAGGTTTACAATTAGAGGGGATCTATAATTAGAGGAAATACGGTAAGCAAGCATTGCATTTATACGAATAGATCATAACGGCGTTCCCTTAGCAAAGCCTTAACTTCTTCTGGCGGTTCGAAGAAGTGCATTAATTTCAATAATTGCAAAACAATAATTTCAAATTTTCAAAAATGAGAACTTTTGGCATTTATTGCCCGAGTGAGTGAAGCAAGTATTTTTCAGGTCAATTGTTCCTTAAACTGCAAATATCATTAATGTCAGAAATATCCAGATCTTGATTTAAAAGCGTTAATAAAAATGTTATTTTTGCAAGTAGTTTTGTGAGGAGAGGGAAGAGAAACAATAATTCTGATCCCGAAGAGAAAGGTTCAATCATCCTTTTTACATTAAATTAATATACATTTTTAAAATGATAAATAAGCTTAATTTGCTAGCATGTTTCCCAAACGCTAGATCTAACACTTTTCACATCCTTAGTGTGCACGTCTATCTCCCAATTTAATTTACTCGAGTCTTAGAAAGATAACAGCAATTTCTAACTTATCAGCAATCATTAACTTAGTCTGCCATCTATCAAGAAAGTTTTTCCCCTCTCTCAATTTCAAGTTTGTTTACTTTTAAATTAAAACATCACATTTTTCCAATAGTAAATAAGCTCAATTTGCTAGCTTGTTTCCAAATCACGATCTCTTACACGTTCAACATCTTTAATGTGGACGTCTATATTCCATGCTGTACAAAATCAAAATTGCAAAGCTTGTTTCCATACAGTCAGTCATAGTGTAACAGTGCCCAATATCAACAAATCTTGGAAAGTTAGCTTGCATTCCCTGCACACTTTGTCGCTCCCCTTGCTAGGAAACCCTGATTTAAAGAGACATTTTCTTGGTCTTACTGTTGATTGTCCATTAACCTTTGAGACCATTCACAATCACAATGCACCATTCATTATTACCTTTATCAGATCTCACATATGTTTTCTAATGGAAGATATAAACCAATTACACTAAAAGCTACCAATTAGCAATCAATGCTTAGCGTTCCATTCGCATCTGCTTATAACAACATTACAATGGTATAAATAAGTTGCTAAAGCTTTCTCAAAATGTAAAATGTCTTGTGAATTATTAACTTCAACTCGCGGTAATTAGTCAGTCAAATGTTTGGTGAATTTGCGGTAAGTACCTACATCCTACGGAAAACAGATTTGGAAGCATTCAAACTGAAATTTGGTATGTACTGACTGTACATTACGTCCAGAAATATCTAGGAAGTATCGAGGAGAAGAAATACAAACCGGTTTATCATGAATGAGTGAAGTCTTCAGATTGATGCACGTTTGTTTCTACAGACTATTGCTGAGCATCATGCTGTGTGTGATGTAATGCCAATATGTTTCAAATGATGGGTCATACAAATTATGTTAAAACAATCCCATGCTTGGATCTTGTACTTGCAGCTGGAACTTACCAAAATGGATGGGGAGTAGTTTACTTAACCTCTCCTGTTTACAAAAGCACTTTGGATACACGACGTTTGGAAGGAGCTGATGGTAAAGATTAATCGTTCCTGAAAAGAACGTCTCATCACAAATCACAGCAAGTTTGGAAGACGTAAAAATTTCAAGTAACTTTCCCTCAGGATGAATTAGACTACAATCATCATCTTAAGTTTAAAAGACTGTTCGCGTATCCCGATGTTACAAGCTGCATCTACGAGATGAATGGGACAAAGCATTTCAATGTAAATTATGTTTTCTTGATAATATTTATTTTGTCACAGATGTCCTTAATTCTGTATCTAATTGTTGCATACACGAGCCCTACAAATCACAACGCATTAACATCCTTTCGACTACAAAGCCTCATTCGTCATTTCAGACACCGGGCAGATAATAACCAAATGAAGCTATCGGTGAAAGAATCATTAGACCTACTTAAAGAAATTGTGGATCAACTAGAAAATGATCTGCAGGAGCCCAATGTTGTCGCCGCCTTGAATATCACATTGGGAAAAACACCTTGGTATATGAAAGCTGATAAAATGCAGAGACTGAACGATAACCCGGTGTTTCGGAGCCTTCAAATTCAAGCAAATCCTATAAAACCGAATGTGCATTTACTTCTCATAGTGTCATCAGCGCCAACCAGAATAGACAGAAGGAAGGCCATTAGGGAAACATGGTGGAAATTTTGCAACTCCAATGCGCGGGTAGGTTTTTTGACTTGACTGTTATTATAATGTTTGCCTTTAATTTATAACTATTTCTTTAGTGCAGCCTCAGCCGCTTAACGTCGTCAACAATTAAATGCATATAGGTAAATTATACTTCCATATGCCCTCAGTTACTTACAGATAAGTTCTTTCTTAACTTAAAGCCAAATCGCACGCAAATAAGTAATCAATCAGAAATTCTAAAGATGACTCCCTTACAAATATGACCATGTTTAGGGAATGGTCTAGTGGTCCATTGCCATTGCAGGCTGAATTTAGAAGGGCCTTGCACTCTATCAGATGAAGATATAGATTTTCTGAACCTAGTAATTATGATCTATCCATTAACATACTAATAACTATTATTGACCTTTGTTTAGTCTTATTCATATAGCACAATTACTTTCTGTCTCAGAGGTACCATGATACGTTTGAGAGATGGTTTGTAGTAAAACTTGATATCTTCCCTAGTGTACGCTCGAGAATCACTGACGGCCTGTCACAGTAGTTTGTCAATGAGAATGCAATTAATTTGATTTCCCACCCAATTGTAAGCGTGTTTCCACATAGAGCATGTAATTTCATTTTGTTTGGGTTTGTGGAGCTAAAATACTGGAGGACGTGACCCAAATACCTTCTCCAAACTATTTAAGTTATATGTGTAGTGAATGGCCGTTGACTTGCAGAAGGGCAAATCTACAGGTTTTGGTTTTAGTCCTGCTGGGTGTACGCGCACGCCCCTTAAAGGGCCGAGGGGCGGTTTAGTCGCCAACCTCCGGACCGTGACACAGGTAGTAACGGCCTACATTTTACAGGTGGTGAACAAAGCCAGACACAGACTGACCTGACCAATGTCTTTATGTTTACTAGTCTTAGCATACTAAATACAGCAATTTACCATTCTTTAAAAATGGAATCTTTTCCAGTGGCTGATCTTGATATTATCAATATCACTTTTATTTTGAGTAAAAGTGTGCATGGAAGGGACAGAAATTTCCTCTCTTGATTATTCATCGCCATAACGTCTGAAAAAGAACAATCACAACTGTCTTAGTGTAAAAAATTATGAGGCTGCACTTTTGTCGCCGTGCAAAGCTACTAGCAACTCTAAGTTGATGATTGTTGATGGTTGTTATCCTGATATAGTTTGAAGATTCGCTTATTATTTCTTTACCAAGAATGAAATAACAAAGGGCAGGGTTATAACCACAGAACAAAGAATTATGTAAATAAATCTATAAATAGTGCTTTAACACTATTTTTGTTTTTCATTCACCATAACTTTAACGTTTAATTTAGTGCTTTATATTAGGATTGAACGGATTGACCAGATTTAGGATGAAAATTGCTACTGACCACAATGATACAGAACAGCAAGGTGGCTTCCTAGCTTTATGATACCAGCATTTCTATTCATAAAATTGAGGCTGTACATTAAAAAAAAGTTTGTTCTGAATGTGAAATTTCTGAAATTAGTACAGTGCATCGTCGATTATCCGAATATCTATTATCCGGAATTTGATTATACGGACTTCGTAAAAATTTTAGATCTTTGCTTGCGCGTCAGCACATTTACGAAGATTGGTGTGGGGCGGTGCTGCAATATTGTCAAAGTCCGCTGATCGAAACCAAAAAAATCCAATCTCGCACGAGGAGGCATATAAATGCATCGCAAGGTTCCTCGAGTATTTGCGACATGAATGCCTGACATCGCTGAAGCATAGCTGTATCACGCAATATTTCAAAACTTTGATTAATTTTTCTTCATATTTCATCTGTGAACTGACCAGCGCACGTTGCAAAAAATACTGAATTACCAATAAACTGTATTTTTGTTCGATTATCCGGATTTTTCGATGTTCTGGAAAGTATTTCGGCTGTTTGGTTTTGACTGTCCGGATAATCAACGATGCACTGTATATATGTTTTAGCGTCAAAAGGTTCTGTAATTTACCACAACTATAATGTTTGATTTGCCATAACGTTTTCATTTAATGTGCCGTAATTCTAATATTCATTTTCAAGATATAGAGAGTGAGGAGTGACATACTTCCGGATGATGCTACGTCTTTTTCTTCATTAACTTAAGCATAATTTTTCTTTCTTCCAGATTACTGCTAAGTGCCTGTTTATGACTGACTATGTAAATGCATCAACAAGTCTTGGTGACAATCTTCAATCAGAGAAACGTAACTATAAGGACGTCGAGTTCCAGCAATTGTTAGGTGGAGTGGAATTCGGGAAGCGATTCCTATATCATCTGGTCTGGGCAATGCAAAATTACAATTTTGATTACTTTATGAGGATGGATGATGATTACTTCCTGTGTGCCGAAAGATTTTTATTGGAGCTGCCAATCCCTGCTATAAAGGCATATCACTGGGGCTGGGTGCATTGTATGCCATCTATTGTGAGACCAGAGGAAAGTATCATTCTTTTATCAAGAGATTTAGTTGAAATGTTTCTAGGACAAGATCCAAATAAACTGTATTGTCATCCATGGGCTGATCAGATGATTGCACTTTGGGTTGGAGAGCTAAAGCTTCCAGTAATATATAGACATGATCAAAGACTACATCATCATCCACCCGCATCAAAGTTGCCAAATTTAAAAGTTGAAAAAGATATATGTCATAAATATATTGCTGTACATGGCAGCTATCCGAACGAACAACGAACTCTTTGGGAACATCGTGGAAACTCAAGCTATTATCCAACGACCTTAAATGATTTTGCAGGTGTCTGCGAGCATTCCCAAGAATTTCATTGGGACGTCTTTCATGACATATGGAGGTACGAACCAAAGCTTTGCATTGAAAATCCAACGTGGGACACAACAAAGCAAGGGTCCAATGGAAAACACTATAGCGGTCGCTCTGGTAATTAGTCACTTCATAATAAAGGAAATTTACTAAAATTACACACCGGTTTTTTACTGCCCTATATGTATCGCTTTAACTCCACGGAGAGTAAACGAAAAAGATTTGGAAACGATAAAGCGACTAATCGATTCTTCCTAAACCAGCAAACGTAAAAGGCACTTGATATATCTTAAGTGGACACTTACACTTTTTTATTTAAAGGTTTTGAGTTAATAACCAATGAATAACGTCCAATACCTCCCTCTAAACACATACATGTGAACGATATTGGTTATGTTTAACAAAGCACTCATTGGATGGTCTACAATGTAAGGACAATTCGATGTTTTCTTTCCAATTAAGGGAGGTTTGTTGAGAAGCAAGGGACCTGTCCTCAGTTGCCGGAGGTGTCAGTGTTGATATTGATATTAAGCGAAACAAAAAGTTCTATCGAGCCTTTATAAAGAATGTGCCTTTCACACACGAACACACAGGCGCGTTCACACACACTAAGCTGACAACAATATTGACTTAGACAGCAAATCAAAAGGGAAAACATTCTGAATCTGACACATAAAGGCTAAGAAAATGCCTCCCTGGATGTAATCTGGAAAGCTCACATTAATGAAAATAATATTTGATTACAAATATCCTAGAATTTATTACTTGCATAGTTAAAACTACCGAACGCAATATGCTTGCTTGCGGTGCACTCTACATGACTAAGTTGAAGCTGGAACTCAAAATTATCAAATACGGACGTCAATACGGAAACAGGCAAACAGCCCACGCTGACACTTTTACTTTCAGTTGTATAAGCCATCTAATAAGATATGAAGGGAATATCTCTCCAAAATATTGTATTAGTCCGACTTAGCTCCGGGGCCTTGCTAATTATTTTGGCCTCCGACAGGAGCGGTTATTCAAGGGCTGCGGTTACTGAAAGAGACAGCGCATATGTAATCAAGGTTTGCTTTCCTGTTTCTTGACAATTGCTGTCATATATTCTATAGCTGTCGGTATTCACGTTTCGTTACGTGTAGCCATGATGATATTGTATGATTAGTTTACCATTTTTCCAAATTCCAAAAGTAACGTAAAATCCCGAATATATACCCTCCCAAATATAAGCCCCCTAATATACCCCCCTTTAACTAACTAAAATATCCTTCCGACTATAACCCCCCGTATATAAGTCCAGGGCTTACATTTGGGATTCTGTGTGTTGGATCCGACATTGGAAGTGCACAAGGCAGTGACACTGAATGAACATGGACAGAGTATATATAGAGCCTCTGTATTTACTTTGGCCCTTCAGTGAGATTTTACGCGTTAAATGTTATTATTAGTTTCTCTGATTGGACACCAAGTGGTGAACTTTTTGGAATACAAAAGTCACCTGTTACCCAAAAGACCCTCCGAATACAGCCCCACTCTATATAAGCTGTAGTGACGTCAACCAAAACAAATGGCATCCCAAATTTCTATGCCTCAGTGGTACGGGCCCATGGTGTAATAGCACATCACGTTGCAACACGGGGTTCGATTCCTCGTGGTCCTACGTTTTCACAATTTAGCTTTTCATCCCATATCATCAGTCGCCCACGTCAAAGGCCCCCCGAATATAAGCCTACCAGAAAGTGCTTACAAACCTCTATAAGCCCAGAGCTTATATTCGGGATTTTACGGCATTAACGTATGGCAAAATCGTTAAACTTATAGATGAGAATCAGCATGTATAAACTTGCATAAAATTGAACTCCAGAACTGCAAGCATTGCATTGCACACTTCCACCTTACATTTCAAGATATTAAAGTTTTAAGTCAAGAATGAAACATACATAAAAATACATTCATCGAATTCCTTGGTCAAGCGCTCCACTGGGATTGCTTCTTCGAACGCGGCGCTTAATCAAGCAAATACGGTATGGATGACGCTTTCTACGAATTTGTGATTAACTTGAAAAGTTATCGATCTTTACCTTCATTAAGTTCTTAGAGGACTCCAATAATTCCCTGGCTCAATGTACCATTAAACAATTTAATCAAATCACTTAACCTAACGTAGTCTACGAGTAAATATGAGCGTGAAGCTCCTTCAAAAAATGACTACCTATGTTATTCAATGACACCACACGATTATGCTTAGGAAAGCTTTCGCCTTTACAATGTAAAGACAATGTCTAGCCAACGCACGAAAAGATGAATTTAGCTTTCAAAAAGAACAAAAAAACCTGATGGGGTGTGCAAATGTATTTTACGGAAAGAACGATTATTTATTTTCAGTAAAAATATTCGTTAGTTATTTCCAGTAAAAATATTATGAATTATGTCTGTAAAAACAATCGTGCAATACTTTGAGCATAACTTTAATCAATTGTGTCAGTAAATTTAATCATGAGTTCTTTTTACGAAAATTAGCATTATTAACCTCAGTAAAAATAATCATTAGTTATTTTATGGAATATTGCTACAATAATTTTAAGTTTCCTCTCGTCCTTTATAGCTAGAGCCTTTGGAGCCTAGCCTTGTTGTATCCCAAATTGGATTATCAATGCAAAGCTTCGGTTCAAAAGCCCAAAAAGTTGTAAAACTGTTCCATTTCATCGTTTGCTCTAAGTCACATTTCACTGTATGATTTTGTAGAGGTTGAACCCCATAGCTTGAATTTCCTCTGTTCCTCCAAAGCATACGTTGTTCTTTGGGGTAACTTCCATGAACACCAATGTAATGATGACAAATGTCTTTTTCTGTTTGAAATTTCTTTACAAATGCAGAAGGTGGATGATGATGCAATCGTACATCGTGTTGATATAGATTAGATAAATTCAAACTTTGTACCCATAGACCAATCATTTGATCAGCCAGGGGGTGGCAGTATAGATTTTGTGGATCCTGTCCCAAGAATAACTCAACGAGATCTCTGGAAAGTAGAATTATGCTTTCCTCCGGTCTAACAAGACCCTTAATGCAATGTACCCAACCCCAGTGGAACATAGGTATAACCGATCGAGGTAGTTCTACTAGAAATCTCTCTACACATAGGAAATAATCGTCATCCATCCTCATGAAGTAATTAAAGTTGTAATTTTGAACTGCCCATATTAAGTGGTAGAGAAATCTGTCCCCAAATTGGACGCCGCTTTGTAGCTCTTGATATTGAATGTCTTTGTACTTTTTCTCCTCCTCGTGCAACGACGATCCAAGAGCAGTTGAAATATTGATTCTATCAGTCATAAAGAGACAGATGGCTGTGACCTAGACATGAAGACAAGTAAAAGAGACATAAGCTGATAGTTTGATCATCAATGTAGTTATCACTGTTAGTACATTAATGTGCTACAATGTATTTGATTTTATCATTTGTTGTAAGGTTTAAGCCTCAGCAGACACAAAGCAGATGTTACACAAGGTGAAAGATTGTAATGTGTTTCAATCCACTACATGTTTTTTTTTAATAAGCAACTCAGTTGCTTAGGTGTGAGGCCTCGATTTGGTTCAAAATCTAAGCAACAAGCTAAGCAAC
>JAAAKM020006300.1:0-10577 GCA_010016025.2 Alatinidae sp. Z8VKAUB7J3 | reverse complement strand
ACACTAGGAGAACAAATCTGTGAAAGCGATAGCTTGCGGCGTTTCACCTTCATAATCTGTATTGTTTGAGAACGATTTACAATACTAACATACAAGTGAGAAGCTACCATCTCGACGGTCAACCCTAACACCATTCTGTTTTCTCTCTTGGTCAGTGGTATCCATACTCCAGGAAGTTTACATTTTTGGTCTCCCTTGTGATGTTTATTTTGGTAACGTTGGATATATCTTCCTTTTTTAACCCTGTAGACATGCTGATAATGGTTACGTAGCTATATTTGGGCTAGCTATTAGAATATTTTGGAGAATGATGGTTTGCCTTATTCTTGTTGGAAGCAAAACATTAAAGACATTCCACAAAGTTGTACTAAACTTCTGTAGTAAACCTTCATCGACTTCCAATGTGGATTTCACCAGACATGAAAATTGAATAAACTGGTGACAATTGCTTTTCTATCATTTTTTATCATCTCTTACGACGATGAAAATTTTATGTCATTATGGGAATGGTATAAACACTGACATATAGAAAGTGGGACACGGTGGCTCCTTAAAAACCTTTACCTACCAAAAATTGTGGGCAAATTGTTATATATGCTCTTAAACGCCCTTTTTTGTAAATGCGCCTAAGAATGACTGCTACAAGCGGATTCCTGTTAAACCTGAGACCTTTTGGAGCTGACATTTCCCCTGCTCCCTTCGTATAATCCTGCATACGCCTGGTTATTGATGTACGTTTTTCTTCCTTCTCCCTAAATGCAGGAGTTGAAACACAGTTAATCATCTTATGACGTCACACAAGCTTCCTCTACAACCAATCCCTTACCAAACAAAGAACGTTTTGCCCGAATTCTTTCCTCCTTTTAAATTTTGAATACGAATTTACGGGACATTATCCTAGTTTCTATTTCAAAAAATAGATTTTGAAAACATTTATCAGGAAGAGCCTAGTCACGATTTGTTGATGGGGCAAAACTCCTAATTTTTCATCCTCTAAAGGAAAGCAGAGACGTCCAAGGGTAAAGCCCTTCAAATTTAACTTCTAATCTTTTTGAAAGGAAAACTAGAAAAATAGAAAGTATGTCACCACCGGAGATGACACTTTCAAAGCTTTTAATTCTTATAAAAGGAAAATTCTCATTTCAAAGTTAGAGCGTTAAATAAATGTAATTGAAAATGAATGATCAAAATTGTAAATTCTCTGAACATTACCTATTTAAAGCAGTTTTCATTTTCATCCTACAGAAAAAATTATGTTTCTGTTGATCTCATCTAGTTTATGTAAAAGCATGCTTTGTTCTAGTTGTAAATATATATGCTCATATCTTTAAGTTATCGATAAAACTTTTAAATTAAATTAAATTCCTAACGTTATATATTTCCCTGATGTGGAAATATTGAGGTAAGTTTAAGTTCAAAAATGTCTCTACACTTAAAAGCATTCACAAGGAGGTTGGAGCAAAGAAAACTCACATTTTTAGTAAACGTGATTAGGGGGGGGGATGGGGCGGCACCACTAAACCAGTAGGAGCTGAGATTAAATGAAAAGTTCTACTATCATTCTGTCCGATTTTCAGTGATACCTTTTCACCTTTTGACCGGTAAGTGATGACATGGGACTCCATAGGAAAACATTAGTTGGCCAAAAAGGGTGGCTAATCCCCCACCCCTCTCTCCTGTGGCGCCGTCCACTAGGCTTGAAACTGGTAATCTCTTTAATGTGTCTAAACTTACAATTGCTAAGGGCTGTGTTACACCGTATATTACTCTTTGTGGCTTTAAAAGCAAGATTTTATAAGGCTCTCCTAACTTTCTATTTTGTGACAACATTACAGTATCTCCCACGGTAGAAATAAAAGACCAGTTATTCATATTTAGAAGAAGGAAATTAAAGGACGATTCCCAAAAGGTTCTTAATCAAAAATGTTCAGCGTCATTTCTTTGTGAGATACGCTGTGAAATATTCTCAAAGCAGTTCACCTTTAAAGCTGACGGTAGCAAGCATTTACAAAATTTATCATCAGGCTGACGCGTGTGTTTTTAATTAAAGTTAGAGATAACAAAGCCAATAAATGGCTGAACATTACATTTTGTGTTGACATGCCTTAAAAATATGAAAGGTCAATCCAATAGGAAATTGACTCTCTGCAAATGATTGTTTGTTTATAAATGAAATGCTTCCTTGTTGGTTTGACTTCGACGACAGATGAAGTAATAGTTTTGCCCTGGAATGAAAAAGATAACTAAAATATTAAAGAAGTATAGACTGTGTTAGAATGGGCAGGAGTTGACATCCAGGCGACATAGCAATAAACTGCATGGAAACATGCGTATGGCTATTGCAGACAATTATCAAGTACAAGAGGGCTTTCGTAGTTGCTACGGAGCAAGATGGAGGTGTGGAGGTGGGGGCTGGTAACAAGTGAATGCTGACGAGTAAAATAGAATGCATTTAAAAGGAACAAAAGAGGGAAACTAGATTTAGTTGTAGATGGTAGAGTTTATCATGTCTTGAGTTGCTTCGTTTTATGAGCTACGTTTGCATAGAAACTTCTTCCATCTTAAGGCTGCCGGATTTGAATTGTGTCGCTGTTTTTATGAGGTTGAGTTTGTGAATAAAAGACGTGCCTAGAAAAGTCATTGTAAACGAAATCACAGAACAAAGTGCCTAAAAGAGAAAGCAGGTCCTTGTTAGTATGCCATTAGTTGCCTTTGCGTAGAGTTGAGTTATAAAAACTTACAGTTAATGATGCTTTGGCAATATAAGAATGTAACCTTTTAGGAGATATCACCAACACCATACTCGAAAGCAGTGGTCCGCAGCCCTGATCTCCAAGGACCGCTCAGGATCGCACAATGACACTTCATTACTTCTGACGGGTAGCCACCAACTACCGCTAAGCTTCCCTATTCTTTTCTTATCTGATAAAGATGGTTTTGGTCTTCTCGACTGTATCTCTCCATCTCCATTCAAGACTTCCTCTATCTCATTTATTCTCTCTTGGTGTTTCTACGAACAAGAAGACAATAACAGAAGGCATCGCATGAGGTTTACAGAACATTTTAACTTTCGCAGGATTTGGTTCCCCAAACAAAAACAGGTATCATACTCCTTCATGGAAGAATAATTCAATGGAGAACTAGGCCGAATTCCAGTGGCGGAGCAAGCACAGCATTTTTTGGTGGAGGGATACTTCAAAGGGCCCCATTTTAACACTCGATAAGATGGATGGCGTGGATTTTCCTGTACCGTAGCCTTCCAGTTGCCGACATTCACATTGCTGCTGTCATTGTTTATCTTCAGTCGGAATGAAAAGGCAAAAAAATTAAGGAGAGTCCATGCTAGGAGGACCGTGGCTTTGGTAGCCTCCCCGGATCCGCCACTGCTGAAAACCGTCACCGAAGTCAACGCATTTTTTCACTTAGTCGCGTGATGACCAGTTAGTGTGACAAAAACCTAGCATGCATCAATGCACTCTGTTATTCCAAACAGCGACAACTAACCACGGAGGGTATGTCCACAAAGAGATGGTCTAACGGTCACGTAAAAAACCACAACATTCTGTTCCGAGGCTAACGCTAAAAAACCTAAGGTCCCTATTATGAAATGCCAGACCAATACATATTTCCTAGCACTGTATATACAACCTTACAGACTTTTGATTGTTATTTTTGACGAAGAAGTATCCACTTTGGACGACGTCCTGAACGCATATTGATATTACGATTTGTTATTGGATTGATTGAGGCAAGATTGTGACAAGTGGTTTTCGTGGCAAACCCACATTGTTTTCTTTGAAGTCCATATAAACTGATCTATTATGCGCGGATCGGTTTGAAGAAAGATGGTGCTAAAGTTAAAGGTCATAGTTAAATTGACACCTGAGCCAACATATAGTTGTAGTATGGGAAAGAGACCCTGTGTATCCCCTGAATTCATTCTCGTACATCTGCAATTCTAATTGCCTAGTTCCCTTAAACGTATTTATTCGTTCTTAAACGTGAAAGCAAGGAAATAAAAAAGGTAAATAAATTGATGTTTTGTTACTTAAGTGGTTGCCAGCAGGTAGGAGTTTAAGCAGATCTGTTTGCTATACGCGTTAGGATAATTGGTTATATCCAAGAAATCGTACAGCACCATTGATCTAAGATCTCGAGAAGCAACTGGCATTCTTGCCTACCGTGAAAACTACTTATGCAGAAACAAAAATAGTTCGAAGACATCTTCTTGATATACACCCGACGTAACAGCTAGAAACAAAAGTTGTTCGAAGACATCTCCTTGATATACACCCGACGTAATAGCTAGATACAAAAATAGTACGAACACACTCCCTTGATATGCACCCGACGCACACGCTAGAAACAAAAATAGTTCGGACACATCTCCTTGATATACACGCAACGTAAAAGGTAGAAACAAAAATAGCTTTAACACATCACCTTGATATACACCTGACGTAAAGGCAAGAAACAAAAATAGTTCAAACACATCCCTTTGATATACACCCGACGTAATAGCTAGAAACAAAAATAGTTCGAAAACATCTCCTAAATATACACGCGACGTCAAAGCTAGAAAAAAATCGTTCAAACACATCCCCTTGACATACACCCGACATAAAAGCTAGAAACGAAAATAATTCGAACACATCTCCTTGATGTACACCCGACTGAAAAGCTTGAAACAAAATCAGGCCTGACATTTTATTATACAAATAAGTAAACCAAACAATGAAGTAGATCCCAACTGACATTGTAAGGCAAAGTTACGTCGAGTCATAGTTTTACTCAGGCCTATTGAAGGATAAACCAAGTTTAAGATATGGTGATCATGGAAAAGTTTATTGAGATTGCAATTCGTTGAGATGGTTTGTCACAATCTGAGTTGCGTGACAACACATCTTCTTCTCTCAGTCACTCTAAATTTGCCTTATTATTAGGAAACCACTACGAGATAACAACTCATTTATCCTATCAACTACCATTGAAAACACTAATGGTAGAAATTAAGGACAATTAATGGCCCTTAGTAACAAATACAATGAATTGTGCGTCAACAAGATGAATTGCCGTGTTTTAGATCGAGAAGACTGGTGAAGACGAACAGTTACGGCATTTCGGCTCAAGCGTTTGACTAGATAGTATCAGGTTAGAAGCGCAGGCCGCCGAATATGTGAAACTAATACTCTTTAAGAATGAATTTGGCGAAGATCAGAGGTTGCGCTCTCCGTTACATACTTGTGGAGAAGAGTATTTAGGATGGTGAATATAGTACCCTATTTACAAATCAGGGATTAGAAGAGATGTACAAAGAGCATGGGGTAAAAGTATTCGGCCTGCATCTTTAGGTTCGAGGGCTAATCTACGGAGCAATAGCCTACTTGGAAACAAACCATAGAAGAGGTAGGGCTCTAATTTTATCAGTTTCACCTTCAAGAGGCAAAGGTCCTAGAAACCTTTTATCATTCAAACACTGACTCGTGCAGCTGACTTTCTTTAACACTAACAACACTAACGGAATTTCGTTGGATTCGACAAGATATATTTTATTAATGGGTTTGCAGGGTTGCCGACTCTTATTCTGAGAAAGTATAGTTTAGAAAAGAACACGGTGCAGTGTGGCTGGTCTCCAACTGCGTTGAGATGGCTGTTGATGTCCACCTGACTGGGAGCTAATGTGGAGACTAGAGTATGCTGACATCGGAGGTCACTTAGCTCAGTTGGTAGAGCACACTCAGCAAAAGCGTGGGTCACGTGCACGAGTCACGGTGGTGATATATTTTCTCTTTCTCTAGTATCTTTCAAAATCCGCTCTTCTCAATGACGCGTATGGTTTGTGAGGCAATTGATTAATCTCGAGGGGTTTTCGCATATCATAGATTTACTTCTGCCACAAGAAGGTTGAGAAGGGGGCACAAGAAACCAACTCATAATTCATGACAAGGCTGATGGCGAAAATTATTATTATATGGATACAGATTACAACTGCTACATTGAGATGAAACAATTATATAACACGTACAAGATTTACTACAGATGTTGCGAACACCAGTGCTTTACAAATAAAGAATCGGTGACGTAAAATATCGACTTGACCACGAGGCTGATACAAATAAAACTCATGATGCTTTTACCGACTTTCGTTTCTGATTCGTTACTTTTTCGGTTTCCTCTTCGGACGACTCTTGTGTTTCTTCGTTTTCGATTCCACAATTTGTTGCGCGTATCGCTTGATTTTATTGCGTGATAGAAAGTCCTCGTCTTCTCCGCTGTCCTCGTCATCTGAAATGTTAAGACAGTACAAATAAGAAAGATAGTTTTGAAAAGAACACCAAAGAAATAGAAAAAATGTCATCACCGGGGATCGAACCCGTGACCCACGCTTTCGCGGCGTGCGCTCTACGAACTTTCTCTAGAGTTCTTTTCAAAACTAACATTTCAAATCCTCTCTTCTCAATGGTAAATAAGCATGCGTGAAAATGGAATCCATAATTAAGAATTATAAACTTGTCATTAGTACCCATCTGACAAATACTTTGTATGCGGTTGTAGATAGTTATGCTACCTGTCTTCAATGCAGTCAAGTTAGACGTATAACATGAAGCACACAAATGTTGGAACTCAAAAGCTTCAGGCTAGGGTTCGAACTTACAGTCGCCGTTCCCCGCTTCTTAACTTTCGAATTATTCTACACCTCACGTTTTCACTCATAGTTCCCCACTTACTCTCTTCCATGCTTTTAATTTCAAGAGCCAACCAATATTTTTGACTTTATAATTTTATCTCCAAATTTCGAATTAAGTTACTCCGTAAAGTCATATATTTCTTATTAGTAAATTCTAATTGACACCAACTCGAATGTAAAAATTACTTATTGTTAATATATCGTGCTTGTTTTTGAGGGTTTCACTCAGTTATTAATTGACTTGCTACGGACAAACTGCCAGCATTTAAATGATTTTGAAAGAAACATTTCCTGAATCTATCACGTTGTTGGAGCCAAGTCTCACTGGCGAGATGTAGGGTGGTTTCCACGAACCACTATCAACAACAATCAATATGTCTCTACCAACGTTTCCCACCCCGAATCCAATTACCCACATATTCATTACAGAACCTTTTCCACGCTACGTTAACTCAAGCTTACTTGTTTCCCAATTTCCACACAACTCCACAATTACTCAATCCCATGCTTCTTAACTTCTATATCTCGCCATCCACACTTATTCCTACTCATGATTATTCCACCTCGTGGTTACGCCCCGCGGTCAATATTTTCTCCTTTCCCCACAACTGATTCTTATTCCAATCACCCTTCTGTTATTTACGACCTAAGAGTACTGCTTCTTTGGCAAATCTTTATGGTTTAAGACAAAGTGACAGGGAATGTTTCGAATAAGTCTTCGGATATTTTTAAGTCTTGTCAAGAAGGTTAGGACATGTTAGGAACAACTGCTTTTGTACTAGAGGGGACGAAGAACCGGAAGAGGTTCTAGGAAATCTTAAAATTATTATGAAAAATCACTGCTGTATAATCAAACTCTCTGAACGAGATAACAAATCCGTCGTTTTCGCGCAAGGTGATATGATAACATGCACATCAAAAATAAATTTCTGAAACAAAAGAATGAAATAATGCTA
The DNA here is from genome assembly GCA_010016025.2 of Alatinidae sp. Z8VKAUB7J3. NCBI lineage: Eukaryota > Metazoa > Cnidaria > Cubozoa > Carybdeida > Alatinidae > Alatinidae sp. Z8VKAUB7J3. The sequence goes on along the minus strand of JAAAKM020006300.1, from coordinate 2,933 downwards.
CAGCATCCACCACAAACAGTTGCGAAAGGAAAATAACATGGCGTAGAAAGGGACAAGAAAAAAATGAAGAAGACATTTCGGAAGGAACTATGACTAGAAAGAATAATGAAGACGAGAAAGGAAAGAAAGAGGGGAAGGAGGAAGAGAAATTGAAATTACGTAAGAAATAGAGGAAATTTGTTAGAGTCAAAGACGTGGGGAGAAGGAATTGGAAGGCGGGAGCTACTACGACAAGTAAGAGGGACAGGCGACAAAACAAACACGGAGAACTGAAATATAAAACAGTTAAAATGGAACAAAGAAGACTACGTCACTTCGGTCGTCCACATGGGTAAAGAGTGGTGTTAAGTCACAAAGGAGACAAAGTGATGAAGAAAAACAGCAGCAAGAACAAAGAACACCGACAACAAGAAAGGAAAACATTGTCATAACGTATTTACTACCCATGAATACGAGGCACCTAGCAGATCTCACTGTCTAACTTACCGTCATACGTAACTGTTCTCTCGACAGTTGCAGGCAATTTAATTCGCGTATTGTGAGGTGGTAACTTATTTTCCATGTTCGATCGAAACTAAAGGTAGAAAAGAATACAAAAGAATGATTATTATCATACGAATGCTTCAAACACTTAAGTAAAAATACTTTTCCGAGTTCTTGCAAGAGTTTCTCCGTGAACATGAATTTTTTTTTTACCACGACGAGAAGAAACTAAACTGCTGTGACATAAAACTAAGTATACTACGCTTAAGGAAATTATATTTGCATTTATCTGCAAATGCACAATTGCCATATCCTAAAACAATTACAACTTGTATGTTAGCATTTAACTTTATGCTGACATGCAAGTTGTAATTGAGAAACCATAAGAAACGTCTACGGTCTGACCCTAGAACAAATGACCACGACTAGAACATACATGATAACACTGTTCTGCAACATAAGGGCAGGGGGCAAAGGCAGCAAGACGCCTTCAAACGACGAACCAACTCACGCCTGTTTTATTAGAACTCTTCAGATATATGTTACTTCGAAATAAATGTATGCCAACTTCCATTATGACAATCAAATTTGGTGATACTTGAAACTATTCTGTTAACTGCGTAACAAGGAAAAAAGGTTCCTACACAATAGCGAATTCTTGTAAAGGAAACATAAATCTTCACGGTCCACATTCAGCTGCCGATCGCCGTCAGATTTTCTTATTCTTAACACGCATCTTGTTCACGACTTCTAAAAACGTCTCCAACGTTTCAAAATCTGCTTCTGATAGCATTGACGTGCACGTGGTAACTAGGCTTTGATACCATCGACGTAGCATAACAATGGGTGTACGATAAACGGAAATTCGTTGTTGTGCATCCTGGTTTGATATAACCGCGGCATGAAATGGATGCATTGAACTCCCAAAACGTCAATCGTCGATATTTACAGACGTATGTTACCAGCCGTCTCAAGACGATGACAGTGTGTTGATGTGCTGCCAATAGGTCCCTAAGCATGACAACATGGATTCTACAGGTACTCGCTCCACTTTCCCCATCGTCATTCACAATGTGGCATAAATACGAAACACCCTTGCTTGATATTTAGTAGAATTACGATAAATATGACTGATTCTTAAAAAAACTTTGAGTGGAATGGGATTGATGCATTATGTGATTAAAATGCTCACCTCCAGATCTTCCATCTCTTTCATGACATCTTGAATATCTTTTCCCCCAAGGTCTTCCATCAATTTCAACAATTTCTGCTCGCATACACCTAGTACGTCCAAGACGTATTCATCCGAGTCTGGTGACAGTTGTGCTTGTGGTACATGTCCTTTCAGTGTTTTCAAATTTTGCAGCTTCTTGTCCAAGTGCTCAATGCCGGCCTTGACTTCTACCAGAAGTCGACTAGTTCGATCTTGGCGCTGCTTGCTTTCTTGGCATCTGAATAGAAGTAAAAGATTCGAACGATCACATAACACGGCTCGGGCTCCGCGTCAGTGCGCCAGCTTTACACATAGAAAGGCGCGGTAGCAGTACAAATAAACAGAGGTACTAGCATTATCAAAGCAGCTGCAGAAACAGGAGTTGCAGGAAAAGCAGAAAAGGCACGATGAACAGACGCACTAGCACCAATGCATACACAGAGAGCAGCCTCACTCAACGCATCTACACAAAAACAAGCGGCAAGAATAGTAGAAAAGGCATGATGAATACACACACCAGCTACAATACCAACAGAGACGGCTGCCTTACTAAATACGACTACACAAAAGATGCAGCAAGATTAATAAAAAGCAGGCAAATAAACAGATGCAGCACCAGCACCAAGGTAAGGCAAGAGCAGCAGTACTCACTGAGGCAGCAGCATGCAAAAATAAGTAGCCACAACACAACAAGCAGGAAAGGTAGTGGTTTGAGTACTGTGAATTTATATTGTACCTTTTCTGTTCAGCAGCAAGATGAGTTTGAAACTCTTCAAGCGTCCTTTGTCCACTGAAATGGCATAAGAAACAGATATAAATAAGTTTATTGTAGAATAAGTGTCAAAAACCTGATGCATTCTTCTATCTTAAAGTAAAATAGTTAAACGGTTATCATATCCGTTACCTAACATCCCTAAAACGTCCTCAAGGACGGCAGCAACTTCTCCATAAAGGAATACTTGTTGTTACAAAATCATGTTATAGGCCAAAGGTCTAGTCCAGCAAGTAAAGTTCATCATTTTCAGCCTCAGTGCACGTAGACTAGGTTTCAACATTTGATACAAAAACACCAAGGTAACAACGCATAGGCACTCCTTAAGTTAAACTTCGTCTTCCGAGGCACTACATATTTACACTTTTGGCATTAAAGATAAGCAAGCTATCCAGGCATCATAATGATGCAGTAATAAGAACCAGATACAAGGCAATATAAAGCACGAGTTGTAAAACTGTTTTC
>JAAAKM020006298.1:0-10577 GCA_010016025.2 Alatinidae sp. Z8VKAUB7J3 | reverse complement strand
ATCGCGCCGGTCGAAAGGCGATGGCCCGCAACATTGATGACGTCGTCGATCCGACTCATGATGTGCAGGTAGCCGTCGCTGTCCTTCTTTCCGGCATCTCCGGTGAGGTAGTAGCCTGGGTAGTGCGACAGATAGCTCTCGCGGAACCGATCGTCTGCGTTCCAGAGACCGGACAGGGTTCCGGGCGGCAGGGGCACGGAAGGAGCCGGGGCCGAACCGCGAGGTCGACGACGGCCGGCGAGGGCCGACCGCCGGGCCTCCCGGGGCCCCGGACCGACCGCTCAGCTGGGCTGGTTGAGCGGCTCGCCCGTGATCAGGGGATCCGGCTTCGAGCCGCTCGACGGCCGCTCGACGGCCTCGTCCGGAGCGGCCGACGCCGGCGCGGCCCCTTGTCGAGGCTCGATCGGCTCACCGCGCACGAGACGGGCGACGTCCTCGCCCTCGAGCACCTCGAGCTCCAGCAGCGCCTCGGCGATGCGGTCGAGCGCGGCCCGGTTGTCGGTCACGAGCTGACGCGCCTCGTCGTAGCAGGTGGTGACGATCGAGTGCACCTCGCCGTCGATCTTGCGCGCGGTCTCGTCACTGTAGTCCTGACGCTGCGACAGCTCGCGGCCGAGGAAGATCTGCTCCTCGCGCTTGCCGAACACGAGCGGGCCGAGATCCTCGCTCATCCCCCACTCGCACACCATCTTGCGGGCGACGTCGGTCGCCTTGTCGATGTCGTCGCCGGCGCCGGTGGTGAGCTCGTCGAACACCACCTCCTCGGCCGCCCGTCCACCCATCATCACCTTGACGCGGGCGATCAGGTAATCGCGCGAGTAGCTGTGGCGATCGTCGAACGGCAGCTGCATGGTGACGCCCATCGCCATGCCGCGCGGGATGATCGACACCTTGTGGACCGGGTCGGTACCGGGCGTCAGGACCGCGACCAGAGCGTGACCGGCCTCGTGGAAGGCGGTGCGGCGCTTCTCCTCCTCGTTGATGATGAGGCTCTTGCGCTCGACCCCCATGATCACCTTGTCCTTGGCGTACTCGAAGTGGCGCATGGCGACCGACTTGTTGCCGGCCCGGGCGGCGTCGAGCGCGGCCTCGTTGACCAGGTTCGCCAGATCGGCCCCCGAGAAGCCCGGCGTTCCGCGCGCCACCACCGACAGGTCGACGTCGTCGGACATCGGCGTCTTGCGGGTGTGGACGTGGAGGATCTCCTCCCGGCCGCGGACGTCGGGGCGCGGCACCACCACGCGACGGTCGAAGCGTCCCGGTCGCAGCACCGCCGGGTCGAGCACGTCGGGACGGTTGGTGGCGGCGATCAGGATGACGCCGTCGTTCGACTCGAAGCCGTCCATCTCGACGAGTAGCTGGTTGAGCGTCTGCTCGCGCTCGTCGTGACCGCCGCCGAGGCCGGCGCCCCGGTGACGTCCGACCGCATCGATCTCGTCGATGAAGATGATGCACGGGGCGTTCTTCTTGCCCTGCTCGAACAGGTCGCGCACGCGCGAGGCGCCGACGCCGACGAACATCTCGACGAAGTCCGAGCCGCTGATCGAGAAGAACGGCACGTTGGCCTCGCCGGCGATCGCACGGGCGAGCAGGGTCTTGCCGGTGCCGGGCGGGCCCATCAGCAGGACCCCCTTCGGGACCTTGCCGCCGAGCTTCTGGAACTTCTGCGGCTCCTTCAGGAACTCGATGATCTCCTGAACCTCTTCCTTCGCCTCGTCGACCCCGGCGACGTCCTTGAACGTCACCTTCTTGCTCTGAGCCGAGAGCAGCTTGGCCTTGCTCTTGCCGAACGCCAGCGCGCGGTTGCCGCCGCTCTGCATCTGACGCATGAAGAAGATCCAGATGGCGAAGATGAGCAGGAACGGGGCGAGGTACAGCAGGGTCATGAAATGGGTGCCCTGGCGCGCCTCCCGGGCCCGGATGTTGACCCCGTTGTCGCGCAGCACCGCGATCATCCCCTCGTCCTCGGGCATGAAGGTGCGGAAATGACCGCCGGCGTCCTCGGCGTTGCTGCGGTAACGCCCCTCGACGTCGTGTCCGGTGATCGTGACCTCTTTCACCTGGCCGTTGACGACCGCGTCGTAGAACTGGCTGTAGGTCAGCTCGTCCTTGACCTCGCTGGTGCCGTTGAACAGGCGCACGAGGATGAACACCGCCAGGCCGACGACGACCCACAGGACGAGGTTCTTGGCGTGAGAGTTCACGATTCCTCCCGGAGCGGCAAGCACGGCGACGCGCCGCGCCCGGATTTACTCCACGTAAGTCAGGAAAGGCAGATTGCGGTACTGCTCCCGGTAGTCGAGACCGTAGCCCACCACGAACCGGTCCGGGACGCGGAAGGCCGCATGGTCGGCCACCACGTCGGCCCGCCGTCTCTCGGGCTTGTCGACCAGCACGCAGCTCGTCAGCGAGCGCGGCCGCCGCCGCTGCAGGTGGCTGCGTACGTAGTCGTGCGTGATCCCGGTCTCGAGCACACCCTCCACGAGCACCACGTCTCTTCCTTCCAGGTCGATATTACACCGGTAGGTGATTCGATTCACCTCGGCGCCGTCGACGTCGGTCCGGGCGGCGACGAAATCGCACTCGACCGGCCCCTCCAGCTCTCGGATGAGGTCGGCGAGGAAGACCACCGAGCCCTTGAGCACCCCGACCACCGTGAGGCGCCCGTTCCCGTGGGACTCGCGGATGGTGACCGCCAGCTCCCGGACCCGGCGGCGGACCGCCTCGGCGTCGTAGAGCACCGTTCCGCTGAGCTGCATCATCGCACCCGCTCCAGGGCGAGCACCCTCCTGGTGTCGGGCCGGACGCGGTAGCGCTCGGCCGGTCGGTGCCCGGCGACCCAGGCGATCTCGCCCCGGTACAGCACCAGGGGAAGACGCCCGCGCTCGCTCGACGGCACCTTGCTGTCGATCAAGAAGTCGGACAATTTGCGTCGACCCGGCCCTCCGAGGGGATGGAAACGGTCCCCCGGCCGGCGGCTGCGCACCTTCCAGCTCCCTCCACGGGGGAGAGCGTCCAGCGCCAGCCAGGTGCGGTCGGCGACCGGTAGCCCGGAGCTGGGCGGTGCCTCGGACAGGTCCAGGACACGCGCCACCACCGTCTCGCCCGTGGCCGGAATCTCCACTCGGCCCGGCACGGGCAACGGGAGGTCGAACGCGATCTCGGACGGGCCACCGCGGCTCACGGTGAGTCGGTCGTACCGGCGCTCGACGGTCACGTCGTCGGCCAGTGCCAGCCGCCGGCTGCCTCGAGTCGACCGCAGCAGTCGCTCGATGGCGACGATCTGCCGGTGACCGATCGGATGGAGGGCGCGACTCACGTCGGCCACCATCTGGCGCAGGAGACGACGTCGGACCGGCTCGATTTCCCGGAGCAGAATCGGCACGGAGACCGACGCCTCCCGATCGCCCTGTTCGACGACAGAAGTATACCGGCGCTCCACCACGGCGGCCACAGCGGCCTCCTCGTCGCGCAGCAGGGTCGCGGAGCGAGCCAGGGCCGCCGAGACCTGCTCTCCGAACTCCCGCTCCAGCACCGGCAGCACCCGGTGGCGGAGCCGATTGCGCGGATGGCGCGGATCCCGGTTGGAGCCGTCCTCGACCCACTCCAGCCCCCGCCCCGCGAGGTAGGCGGTGAGGGTGCGGCGCGGCACCTCCAGCAGCGGTCGGGCGAACAGACCGTCGCGCTCCGGGTGGATGCCGCCCAGCCCGGGTCGGCCGGATCCCCGGAGCAGGGCCAGCAGCACGGTCTCGGCCTGATCGTCGCGATGATGCCCCAGAACCACCGTCTGCCACCCCTCCGAGCGGGCCAGCTCCGTCAGCCACCGGTAGCGGGCCCGCCGGGCGAGCTCCTCGACCGACCCCTGGCCCGGTCCGGTGGGAACCGTCAGACGGCCGACGCGAAACGGCACGCCGAGCCGCTCCGCGAGCCGCTCCACGAAGCGCTCATCGGCATCTGCCGCCGAGCCCCGCAGGCCGTGGTGGACGTGGGCAATTCCGACACGGAGGCCGAGCGGCCCGGACACGCGGGCCAGCAGGTGGGCGAGGGCGACCGAGTCGGCGCCGCCGCTGACCGCCGCCAGCACCCGGGTGCCGGGGGCGGCGATCCGGCGCATCGTCTCTCGGAACGACCGCAACAACATCGCGCGCGCCTTCGACGCGGGAGGCGTCGGGCCCGGAGGGCGGTGAGCTCGGTGGTCCCGCGCGGGGAGGATCTGGTAGCGGTGCAGGGACTCGAACCCCGGACTCGACGGATATGAGCCGTCTGCTCTAACCAACTGAGCTACACCGCCACGGAAGACCGGTAGGCTAGCGACGGTCGTCCCCTTTTTCAACAGCGTCTCCGGTCAATCCCGCCGCCCCGATGGCCGATGGATCGCTCCGTGCCGCGCCCCGGGCTGCCGGACGATGCGCGGCGTGCCGCACCGCCCGCCCCTCGCTCCCGGCCGGTGGTGACGGCGACCCTGGCTGGGGGCTCTGAGTTACACTGATGCTCGTCGAACGACGCACGGCGCACACGTGCGAGCGCTGCGCCGACGGCCCGAGCTGGTCGCTCCGCCGCTGCCGCGTCTGTGCTCGCGAGTACTGTCCGCATCGAGCCCACACCGCCTCCGGTCGCGATTACTGCGGTCGCGGCTGCGCCGATTTCGAGCGCTTCTGCGACGAGGACGCGTGCGAGTCGGACGACCTCGGCTGACGACGTCGGTCGCGGCGGTGGACCGTGGCCGATGCCGAACACGGCGTGCCCGGGCAGCCGCGGCTGCCGGAGGCGCCCCGCCCGAGGTCGGAAACCGATGCCCTTCCCCGTCCACCGCATGCGGCGCCTGCGCCGAACCGAGCCGCTCCGCGCCCTGGTCCGCGAGACTCGCCTGACCGCCGACGATCTCGTCTACCCGCTGTTCGTGGTGCCGGGCCAGGGCGTGCGCGAGGAGATCGTCTCGATGCCCGGCCAGTACCGGTTGTCGGTCGACCGGTTGATCGAGGAGGTCGCCTCGGCGCACGAGCTCGGCATCCGGGCCGTGATCCTGTTCGGCATCCCGCCGACCAAGGATGCCCACGGCAGCGGCGCCTGGGTCGAGGACGGCATCGTCCAGCGCGCCCTGTCCGAGCTGCGCCGGCAGGTGCCCGACGTGGTCCGTATCGTTGACGTCTGCCTGTGCGAGTACACCGACCACGGCCATTGCGGCCAGCTCCGGGGCGAGGAAGTCGACAACGACGCCACGCTCGAGCTGCTGGCACGCACGGCGGTGTCGCAGGCCGAGGCCGGGGCCGACGTGATCGCGCCGTCCGACATGATGGACGGCCGCATCGGGCGGATCCGGGCTGCCCTCGACGACCGTGGCCACGGCTCGATCCCGATCCTCTCCTACGCCGCCAAGTTCGCCTCGGCCTACTACGGGCCGTTCCGCGACGCGGCCGACTCGGCGCCGAGCTTCGGCGATCGCCGCGGCTACCAGATGGACCCGGCGAACGGCAACGAGGCGATGCGCGAGGTCGAGCTCGACCTCGCCGAGGGCGCCGACATGGTGATGGTCAAGCCGGCCCTCGCCTACCTCGACCTGGTCCGCCGCGTGCGCGAGCGGTTCGACGTCCCGGTGGCCGCTTACAACGTGAGCGGCGAGTACGCCATGCTGGAGGCGGCGGCGCAGGCCGGCTGGATCGACCGCGATCGTGTGGTGCTGGAGACCCTGACCTCGATGAAGCGCGCCGGCGCCGATCTGATTCTCACCTACCACGCCCCGCTCGCCGCCCGGCTGCTGGCGGCGGGAACCTGAGCTCCGATGGACGAGAGCACGAGGAGGTCGCATGTCCACCCGTTCGCGTGAGTTGTTCGCCGCGGCGACGGAGTGCATTCCCGGGGGCGTCAACAGCCCGGTGCGCGCATTCGGCGCGGTCGGCGGCGACCCGGTGTTCATGGAGTCGGGCGACGGCGCGATGCTGCGCGACGTCGACGGCCGCGAATACGTCGATTACGTCCTGTCCTGGGGCCCGCTGATCCTCGGGCACCGGCCGGCCCCGGTGGTCGAGGCACTGCGCCGCCAGCTCGAGCGCGGCACCAGCTTCGGCACGTCGACCGCCGGCGAGGTGACCCTCGCCCGCAAGATCCGGGAGCGGGTCCCGTCCATGCAGCAGGTCCGGCTGGTGAACTCGGGCACCGAGGCGACGATGAGCGCCCTGCGACTGGCCCGGGGGGCGACCGGGCGCGACGGCGTGCTGAAGATCGACGGCTGCTACCACGGCCACGTCGACTCGCTGCTGGTGCGCGCCGGCAGCGGCCTCGCGACCTTCTCGCTCCCCGGCAGCCCGGGCGTCCCGGAGGCCTGGACGCGCTCGACCTACGTGGTGCCGTTCAACGACGCCGACGCGGTCGCCGAGACGCTGGCCCGGCGTGGCTCGGAGATCGCCGCGGTGATCCTGGAGCCGGTCGCCGGCAACATGGGCTGCGTGCCGCCGGAGCCCGGCTACCTGGAGCGGCTGCGCGAGCTCACCCGGGAGGCCGGAACGCTCCTGATCTTCGATGAGGTGATGTCCGGCTTCCGGGTCCATCCCGGCGGCGCCCAGGGACTGTACGGCGTCGAGCCCGACCTCACCTGCCTGGGCAAGGTGATCGGCGGCGGCCTGCCGGTCGGCGCCTACGGCGGTCGGCGGGACCTGATGGCCCAGCTCGCGCCGGCCGGACCGGTCTACCAGGCCGGCACCCTGTCCGGAAACCCGCTGGCGGTGGCGGCCGGACTGGCGACCCTCGAGGCGCTCGAAGCGCGCCCCGACGTATGGGACCGCCTGGGTCAGGCCCGCGAGCGTCTCTGTGCCGGGATCGAGGGTCACGCGCGCGAGGTGGGGATACCGCTCGTCACTCAGGGCGTCGGCTCGATGTTCACGGTCTTCCTGCGCGACGCTCCGGTCCGCCGTTTCTCGGATGCCCAGAGCTGTGACACCGATCGGTACGGCCGCCTCTTCCGCGCCCTCCTCGACGCCGGTGTCTATCTTCCACCGTCGCAGTTCGAGGCCTGCTTCCTGAGCACGGAGCACTCGGAGGGCGTGATCGACGCCACTTTGCGCGCTTTCCGTACGGCCCTCGAGGCGCTTCGAGACACGCCTTGAACGGCTGCTGCTGAAATTGTGCAGCACAGGTCAAAATCGAACAAATTTGTATTTTATGCAAAGCAGACAAACGGCGATCAGGCGAAACCTTTCGAACATCCCAGTCACCGACATCATTTTCTCATCCACTCGTCATACCTCCACACCTTTTCCACAGGATTTAGTACGAAACTCCCCTATATCATTGCGTTTTTTGGCTCTGGTTTCATTGACAATCAGGAATGACTGAAGTATATCTGGGGCTCGAAAATAGCCACCGCAGAGGATATCCCGACGGGCGCTCGGAAGCGCGGCGGCTCTGGAAGGGGAAGGCATGCCGAAGGTCGACAAGAAGGAAATCGGGAGCCGCATCAAGCTGCTCCGGAAGAACGCCGGTCTCCGCCAGTGGCAGGTCGCCGAGCGGCTCGAGACCACCCAGTCCGCCGTCCACAAGTACGAGAACGGCGTCCTGCCCGAGGCCAGCCGTCTGCTGGAGCTGGCCCGTATAGGAAACACCACTATCGAGTGGATCCTGACCGGCCGTCATTGGGAGAACGGCTCCGACGAGATGTCGCGCGTCTCTCCTGAGGTCTACGAGCTGGCGCACGCGTTCAACCAGCACACCGACGAAGATCGCTCGACGTTGTCGCGCGCGCTCGGGCTCCTCCACGACGTCGTCCAGCAGCTCCGCTGGTCGCTCGGCAAGCCGGTGAGCGAGATCACGCCGACCGAGCTGTCCGACGCCCTCCAGGGACTCGACAGCAGCACCCGCCGGGCCCTGACGGTCGCCGCGACCATCCACCGCGCGGTGCAGCAGTCGCTCCTCCAGGAGCACCTCCGGGAGCAGGAGGGCAGCGAGCTCTACGATCGAGTCGCCGCCGACGCCGCGGCCGAGCCGATGCCGTCCAACCCGAGCCTCATCCACTCGGAGAACCTGGAGAAGGTGCTCGGGCACATCCAGCAGCTCGACCGCTACCTGCACCCGATCAACGCCATCCTGCAGGATCCTGACCTCAAGGCGGAGTTCGACCAGGTGCTCGGCGAGTTCCAGCACCGCGTCCAGGAGAACCGGTCCGCCGAGGGCCCGGTCCCGATGAACGAGCGCCAGGCGGGGAGCCCCTGAGCCGCTCTTCCGGCCTGCCTCGCCCCGCCGCGAAACGCGTCGGCCGCCCCGCGGGCGGCCGACGGCGCCCCTCCTGCGGCACCGCCCACACCACCTCTCGTCAGCGCTTGGCCAGTACCTCGAGTCGGGTGTAGCTCGGCAGGATGGTCTTCTCGCCCAGGCCGCGGAAACGGATGGTGAGCTTGATCTTCCGCCCTTCGCCCGTGGAGCTGGTGACGGTGCCGAATCCGAACTGCGGATGCCGGACCTGGCGCCCGACCAGCCACGCCCCGTCGGGCGGAAGCTCCACCCCGTCCAGATCCTCGGTCTCGACCGAGGAGGACGAGATCTGGGCGAGTGCGGCCTCGTTCGCCGCTCCGGCGTCCGCATCGACCGACCAGCGAGGCCCGGCCCCGGCCGTGACTCCGGCCCGGTAGCGCACGAGCTCGGTCGGGATCTCCATCAGGAAGCGCGAGGCCTCGTTGCGGGTGCCGCGCCCGAAGCTGCGGCGGGCCGCCGCACGGGTGAGCAGCAGGCGCTTCTCGGCCCGGGTCAGGCCGACGTAGAACAGCCGCCGCTCCTCCTCCAGGTCGTCTTCGGCGTCTCCGACCCGAGCGTGCGGGAAGACGTTCTCCTCCAGCCCGGCGATGGCGACCGCCGGGAACTCCAGCCCCTTGGCGGAGTGGAGGGTCATCAGGGTGACGCCGCCGCCGCCGCCCTTCACCTCGTCGGTCTCGGCCACCAGCGCCACGCGATCGAGGAACTCGCGCATGCCGCCCTCCACCGAGTCGTAGTCGGCGGCCGCCGTGACCAGCTCGCTGAGGTTCTCGATCCGGGTCTGGGCGTCGGGCTCGCGCGAGTGCTCCAGCCGTTCCAGGTAGCCGGAGCGGCGCAGGATCGACTCGATCAGCACCGACGGCCGTCCGTCGGCTTCCTGCCGGAGCTCCTCGATGAGGGCCACGAAGGCGCGCAGCGCCCGCAGCGCCCGCCCCGGCAGCTCGGTGCCGGCGGCGAGCGCCTCGGTCGCCCGGCCGAGCGAGCCGCCGGTGACCTCACGGTGCTCCTGAATCGCCTGCACGGTGGACTTTCCGATGCCACGCGGAGGCGTGTTGATCGAGCGCAGCAGGGCGACGTCGTCGTCCGGGTTCGCGATCAGGCGCGCGTAGGCGAGGACGTCCTTGACCTCCCGACGCTGATAGAACCGGAGGCCGCCGACGATCCGGTACGGGATCGAGCGCCGCAGCAGCGCCTCCTCGACCACGCGCGACTGGGCGTTGGTGCGGTAGAGCACCGCGCAGCCCTCGTGGCCGTAGTCGGGCTCCCGCTCCAGCAGCCAGCGGACGACCTCCGAGGCCTCGGAGGTCTCGTCCGAGGAGACGTGCAGCTCGATCGGCTCGCCCCGCTCGTTCTCGGTCCGGAGCTGCTTGCCGATCCGGTTCTGGTTCCGATCCACGACCGCGCTCGCGGCCGCGATGATGGTGCCGGTGGAGCGGTAGTTGCGCTCCAGCTTGACCACCCGGGCGCCACTGAAATCGCGCTCGAAGCGGAGGATGTTCTCGATGTCGGCGCCCCGGAAACGGTAGATCGACTGGTCCTCGTCCCCCACCGCACAGACGTTGCCGTGGCGACTGGCGAGCATCCGGACGAGCTGATACTGGGCTGGGTTGGTGTCCTGGTACTCGTCGACCAGCAGGTAGCGGCAGCGCGCGGCGAGCCGCTCGGCGAGCTCCGGCGCCTGTTCGCGTAGCCGGATGACGTTGACGATCAGGTCGTCGAAGTCCATCGCGTTGGCCGCCCGCAGGCGCCGCTCGTACTCGCTGTAGAGACGGGCGTAGCACTCCGCCACGAAGCCGCGCGCGGCCGAGGCGACCGCCTCCGGGTCGCGGCACCGATCCTTGGCGCGTGAGATCCGGTCCAGCACCCGGCGCGGCGGAAAATTCTCGTCCGACAGCGCCGTCGCGGCCAGACACTCGCGCACCACCCCGAGCTGGTCCTCACGGTCGTAGACGACGAAGTCTCGCGAGTAGCCGAGGCGGTCGCCCCAGCGTCGTAGCAGCCGCAGGCAGAACGAGTGGAAGGTGCCGACCCAGCCCTGGTCGAACGAGCCCCCGAGCAGCTTCTCGACCCGCTGCCGCATCTCGGCGGCGGCCTTGTTGGTGAAGGTGACGGCGACGATGTCGCGCGGGCGGGCGAGCTCGGCGGCGAGGATGTAGGCGATCCGGTGGGTGATGACCCGGGTCTTGCCGGAGCCGGCCCCGGCGAGCACGAGCAGCGGCCCGTCGACGTGCCGGACGGCCTCCTGCTGCTCCGGGTTGAGGCCGGCGAGGGTGGCTTCGACGCCGCCTTGCATGCAGGGTTCCTCCCGCCTCGCGCGCGGCCGGGCCGCGCACGGGGCC
>JAAAKM020006296.1:0-10580 GCA_010016025.2 Alatinidae sp. Z8VKAUB7J3 | reverse complement strand
GATGATGATGATGATGATGATGATCATGATGATGATGATAATGATGATGATGATGATGATGATGATGATGATGATGATGATGGTGACGACGATAATGATGATGATGATTTTGTCTCGACGATGGTCATAATAATAATGATGATGACAAGCATCATCATCAAGTTCGAACCACTCTTTACCTTCAAGGCCAAGGCAAAAGAACAACAGTAATTCACACCTCGAGGTCAGCTGGCTACAATCAATTTGCTGAACCGGTAGTCTCAATAACATGGGTAAAGAGGGAAGAACAAGCTTACTTAAACAATTTCTACTGTCTGCAACAAATGAAAAAAATGTCCGTTAATTGATTTACCTGAATAGCTTTCCTTGTAGAATCTCGTACTCTTCATGTGCATTCCTGGTTACCAAGCTCCCCTCTCCTTGACTACAACTGATTGGTTTCTGTCCAGTAACTTTCTCAATCAAGTGATCTGTCCTTGATATCTCTCTCTGGCGCCATTTTGCATACCAGTCGACATTACGAAACGATCTCGCTTTGTAAAATTTATGATCATTGTATTCAACTTTCAATTTATGGTCCCAAAGATCTTTTAGTAGTAACTGTAACAGATGAGAAATGAATTAGTTAAATGGTAAGACGCGAATCACTATTGAAATGCTAATCTTTGACTCGATAACAGAGAAACTGAAAATCTGGCAATCTCCCAATTAAAGACCCTTGATGAGCAGTGGGCCTGATTTTGAAACTACCCTAAATAAACAGAAAAACCACGAAACAGGCTAACTAATGAATAAAGAGCAGCAGGGGTGTCTAAGGGCAGCTGGGGTATCCAAGGGCAACTCCAATCAATTTAGGCTACCAGGCAGAGAAGCAAAAAAACCACGAAACAAGCTAACTAATGAGAATAATGGGGTACCCAAGGGCAGCTTCCCTCAATTTAGGCTACTGGTCGTCAACGAAGACTTTCTTCTTTAGTTACGCCTTCCCGAATACCTTCAAAAAGTTTCTGTTTTAGTGTGATCACTAACCGACACCTTACACTAAGCTTTCTAAGCTTTTTCAACGTCGTCCCCCCTCAAAAATTTAAAATGCCCCCGCTCCAATCAACTTAAGGTGATAATTTACTTCCGAATAAATCTGTGTAATCAATCTTTATCAATACATAGACAGAACTAAAACTTACGGAAAAAATATTACAATGGGTTCAGTTCGATAACAGTTTCATCCAGTCCTTAAAAATTAAAGAACTAATGTTTAAATGCTACTGAAGTAAATTCAAATTTAACTATTCTTTTGTTTCTGCGTCATGCTTAAAGGTATCTCGAAACACGGCACTTTTCTGCCTTCGCAACTAAGCGATTTCGTGATATGGCTTGATTGAGAACAAAGTACTAAAACAAGACGCAAACAGCTATCTCTTACCCCGTGAAACTCTGCTTAGCAATCTCTCAATCAAAGGCCCCTCTGATAAACAGTGAGCCCGATATTGAAACCCATAAAAAACAGTAAACCAAGCCGGATCATCGAAAAAATCTATCACTGATGAAACTACATCCATTCCTTACCAAAAGGCCGACAAGCGGATTATATCTCGCACCCTTTTGGCAAAACCCTGCCTTATCAGCGTTCGAATTAACGCACCGGAAATCATGATTCGTGGTGCGCATTTGAAATTTCGCGGCACGCATTTTACACACTTTAAAATTTTTGCGGTGCAATGCAATACTCTAGTTATAAAACAGTAGTTTGACCATACCCCCTTTACTTCTTATATAAATTTTCGCAGTGCGTTCTGAAAGTTATTTCGGACGGACCCTGCTTACACAACAATTTGCATTCACATTGTATTGAAGGAAGTGGGAATGAAGATAGGAGCATTCTACAGCCAACCGGTTTAATACTCAAAGAACTTGAACGAATTGCAATAAAGCTAGAGAAAGCGAATTGTAATATAGACTTTAATGTCTTATGTGAAAGAAACAAATTGCTTTCTAATTATACGGGTTTGATACTGGTACGAGGGGAACAGCACAGATTCATAAATGTCCATGTAAGTTTTTACTGTATCAGATATTCCTCTTTTAAGAAGTTTTAAACCCAGAGAACGCTATCAACGTTATAACCTCTAAATAGTGCCATAAGCTATGTCTCAAAACCTTACAGTGCATTGCATGCCATTACTCATCAAAACCCGGCATAAGACGACGGCTGCCAGTAGTCTGGCTAATTATTTGGAGGCATTGGCCCTGCACGCGATATAGGCACGGAGGATAAACTACCTCCTCGGCATTTACGTCCCCTCCAGGCAGACAGACGTATTCTTTACTCTTCTGACACTACTTCAATTTTGGGTGGGAGTAAGGGGAAGAGAGGATGGTTTTGTTATACATTACCGAGTTGGGGGCACACTTCTATTATGGTTGCTACTTGCTTCGACGAATAGTTTCCTGTTCGCTAAAAATAAGATTTAAGTCAGCAATACCTCCAGGAACATAAACATCCAAGAAGATAGAAAAATTTCATCATATTAAAATGGTATTTTTTAAAAAAGACTCTGCTGAAAGCTACGTTCTTGATCCTTGTCGCAAGCGAACAAATCTCTGCATACAGTGTTGCCGAATTAGACTGCTGGGTTGTTGCCAAAATCGTGCAAAAATGTCACTTACAGGTCACTAAAAAGGGATTTACATAGTGATGACCTTGAACGAATTTGCCCTGTCTCAATACGGCGGATGGGGTATTATGGGGTGTTTGAGATTTTAAAGGGAGTAAAATTAAAGCAAGGGGTACTAGGGGATCCAACAGCTAGTAGCATTGTCCATTATTTTCTTACGTCCAAATTCCAGAGGCAATAAATGTTGTCTCTGTTGATATCCACGTTGCATATATATTGGTTTTACACCTTGTAAGCAAGTTAGGACTCTTTGTTTACTGTTCATTTCATGGTTTACTTCTTTAATATCGCTGAAGAGAAAGAAAGCCGAATTTCCAGGGACCGGGGGGGAGGGGGGGAATTAGGAATTTTGTTAGCTCGAGGGGATTCATCTATCCTCCGAGGCTGAGAAACCATGTTCTAGAGCAAAGCGGCAAAAGTTGGTGCGCCGCAAAAAAGTATTCTACCGCTCAGAAATCGCCAACAATGGATTTTTGGTCACCACTTCTGTTTGGAAATCGCCCAAATGCAATCCAGTTGCTTCCTGAAATATCGAAGAATGGATCAACGGCAAACATCATTATGCAATCCAAAAAAGTCTTAAATTTCAAACCTTGTGACAACACTGTTTAACTTCAATACATTTACGTGTCTATGCCACGCATCCAAGGTCAAATTAGGACGTGCAGACATACGTTGATACGCAGACTATTTGCGATGTACTTACCGAACAAGGATTTCAAAGCAAAGGAGTGAAGGTCGTAAAGTAGTGTTTAAGTTGAGGTTGTCAGAGCATCAATTCAAGCTGAAGACACGTCATAAACACAATGTATCTGGCTATCGACATTTAACTTTGCCAACAAAATCTTTATGACCTGGGTCAACGCTATCACGGTGTCATATCGATTGGCGGATAAGTATGCACGTAACTATCCGCTGTATTTCTAATCACTAACCCTATTAGAGCAGTGTGAAAGCTATCCTCACATTCTTGTAATAGGAGTAGGGCGCGTTCGCTTTCAAAGGGTAGGGAAAATCCCCCACTCCCTGCACGTACCAGGTTAAGTGGGGTGGAGTTCAATAGACATGGGTAGTTGAGCATTAAATGAAAAATGTACGGAGGAATATTCTAAGAGACCGTTGATAGAAATGAGCCTACCATTAAAGAAGAATTTAAAGAAAAAAGGTTTTACATCTTATGGCCCTTAAGTAATTTGGTTGGAATTGTGTATTAGCTCAGGCTTAGCTAGGTGATGCGAAAATACTACAACCAATGACTACTAAACGATGAAATGGATGTGCACTCATGCTTTATAGCGACTAAGATAGAGTTGAGTTGTTAAAGGGCAGGCTGTATTTAGATTAGACTGCATAAGAAAATCTATGCTGTACCCAAAGTGCGTTGGTTTGATTGTTACAACGCCATAGTCGGTGGTCCCTCACCTACTCTGATGTTCAGTTATTGTAGCAAATTAGGCCTAAGAAAGACCGGATGTAGCATAGAGTTTGGTGGTGTAAGGTGGTAACAAAGAAACAACAGTTTGCAAAAAGTTAGCTGTGTGGTCACTCACTTGATCAAACGAATAAACCACAAATTCGCTCTATGTAGACTAACACCAACGCCATTTTGGGCTTTCGTACACTTGCCCGTCTCGTCTCATATCAAGCGTTTAATTATGGAATCCAGGGGTCATAAAGAATGTTTAACTTAGTTTAATGACAAAATCTCCATCTCGATCGGTCTGTGCAGCCGATTTCGCTTTGACCAGCATGGATAGATCGGGGCTACATGTCATCGAATGTTTCATAAAAACTAGTAGACATTTCAGATCGACTGGGATTAGGGGTATCGGCATATTTGGCAAACACTACAATAGGTGGCTACTTTTCCAGATACCCCCCACCACCATTGTTCAAAACTGCACTTAAAAAAAACCCACCACCTTTTCCAGATAACCCCCACCACTACTGTGTAAAACTGAACTGAAAAAGAATATCTCAACCACCGCATATTCAATGTGGAAACTGATCTAGATGCACAGGATAACGTACACAATTTTAAGTTTGGATCCGTAAATCACTATTGAGGTGGAAAGATTGAAAGTCATCAGCTGCATATTTTGGTGGAGGGATTGTGGAGAAGGTGGGGGTTCTTTCTATGAATGAGGCGGTGGAGGGTATCTGGAAAAGTACCAATAGAGTGCACACTTAAAGAAATATTCAAAATGTGGCGATATTTAATGGTTTACCTTCTCACGTCCCCCTGCATGGGTAGTCATTTGTCTGACATCCGTCATAATCCTCTTGTGTTCTCGCATGTGAACTCCAAACGCATTTCTTAACAAACAAAACAAGGCCTCATCTTGAACGGAAATGTTGTCCGGAGAATTCATATCATTAGATGGGCTTTCGTCCGTTGACACATCTGGGAGGTACGCTGTACTCTGTGACTCGCTTAAAAATGGAGGGATAAACCGATCGGTTAATCAAGAAATGAAAAACACCTTGACCAGAAAATATGATTGTGAGCATGAGGAAAGCAAAGACTATGACAGAGGAACCCCGCTTGCAGGTCAACGCAGTTTCTGGACCACCACGCACGAGTGGAGCAAAATTTTTCTATCCTGAATTTTACCTTATATTCCATTAAGATATAATCTCAGTTTGAGAAGATTCTGCAGAGATCGAGAATATGTCACGAACAAGGCATAAACCTGTGACCATTCCATTTGTACTATCTGCCCTATCAACTGACCTAGGTAACTCCCGATGTCAACATACTCTATTTCTCTAGTCATTACATTAGCTCCCAATCGTCTACTGGTGCCCCGGTGGTCACATATTGTCTAATTCTCTAGAATATTTCAAAAACTCTCTTCCCGATGATACCTCAATGAACTCCTGTCACCCGACTAACCTACTATTCCGACTTGAGCAAGTCTTGCTTAGTTCAAAACAACCCCTCTTATGGGACAAAACTCACATTTCTCACAGTAGCAAGCAATTTCTCAGTGTAGACCCCTTGTCACCCCCAACAAAATGTGGTAGTTCCCGCTCTGAAATGAAAATGCAACTTGAAAGCTGCCTCTGGTCACTGGTTCTATCCAACATCGGTGTCATCGGCTTAGGAATACATGTACATCACAAGCGATAAATAATGAGCCAGACAGAATTAGTATCATGACGACGATTATCAAAGCCGAGCAAAGCTATCGCAAAAGTAATAAAGTAATATTACGGTAAACACAAAAAGATTGTGTTTTGTGCTCAATAACATTTTACTCTTGCGACTAGTACATCGTAGCGTTACATAACGTGCAATACCATATGTACGTGTACATTCTTAGTTTTTTCCTTTAATACATGTTTCTGCAGTGATGACATAACCAGTATCACAACTTGGGCAAATAAATTCGTAATCAATGTCTGAGTGCATTTCCTCGGGTGTACATGTTTTATACAGAAATGAAGACACTCTGAAAATAAATTTCCAAGCCATGTCTTCTTTTTAAAAATGGCAGAAAGTAAAATTAACTACAATAACATCTCATTTTGTCATTTTCAGATACATGTACAGTATAGGCCAAATGGTTGAGCTTGACCTTCCATGGTTTCGCCATTTCTGCTAAAGTAAGATTGGTGAGGCTACCAATGTGAATTCAGTAAGTGGACCATCCAATCATGGAGATTACATTCGTATGGTACAGAGGAAGGTGCATTTACTGGGGATCCACTGAGTTAAGAAGGGCCAATGATGGTAACATTGACGAAAGAAAGAATAGACCAACTACAAATGCAATTAACTAGCAAAGACAGATATGAAACGTAGTGGTTAAGTAAAGAACATTACAATTAGTACTCCTTTTCTATGCGCTTGAAATTTTCTGTTAAAAGTCAGACTTCCACTACGCGGTATTCTGCGAGTAACCTGGTTATTGTTTATATCACCATTCTATTCGCAAAAACATAAATGGGGCAATACAGAAAGGATACAGCTACCGAACGGAGATCTGTTAAAAGTTTTGGGTTTGATTTCTATGTTTTTCAATGTATGACCGTCTGGTTTATACGACAGATAGTAAACCTGTGTGCATATTTTTTTGATGCCCGAGCTAGTCATCTCACTGATATTTTAAAATTAGTGAGGGCTTTTTCGGACCTACGAAAAGATCAGCCAGCACTGATAAAACAAGCTCCGACTTTGGCGATTAACATCGATAGTCCATCGTTTCTTACAGCATGCATAGCAAAACAAGCTCCGACTTTGGTGATTACCATCGATAGTCCATCGTTTCTTACAGCATGCATAACACCACTGTCGCATGCATGTCGGGCAGTACTATACGGAAGGCAGAACATACGCAAGGCAAAGAGAGGGTCTTCAGGAATCTAATTATTACAAATGTTTAACGCAAATTATAGCAACCACGCACACAAACTATAATTAGATGTTCAATAAAATATCTGCAGTGAACAGTAGCTTGTTTTAATCACTGCCATATGGAAGTCACAAAGTGGATAAAAAGGGGACCAAAAGTGGATTCATTACGCGAAAATGGGAACAACATTTGTGGAGATATGGCAGACAATCAACATATGTGAACAAAGGTATCTTGCCGTTGGATGCCTGAATCGTCCAGTCCTAAATATGCCCTCACAAAACAATTATATGGAATGCCTTCACTGAATACTGCACAATCACAGATTGATGACAATCGTGCAAAGGTGCATAAAAGTTGATCAGGATATATGCTTTGGCCTAACTTCATATTGTCGTGATTTGGCAAATCTGGCATCAGCTTCAATACTAGTTTAC
Organism: Alatinidae sp. Z8VKAUB7J3; assembly: GCA_010016025.2. Taxonomy (NCBI): domain Eukaryota; kingdom Metazoa; phylum Cnidaria; class Cubozoa; order Carybdeida; family Alatinidae; species Alatinidae sp. Z8VKAUB7J3. Next base: position 3,110 of record JAAAKM020006296.1, on the reverse strand, counting down.
CATATTTTCCTTGTAGTGTCTTACGAAAGATGCAATACAGCACTGCGCCATATGAGAAAATCTGAAACTGATAACTTTATCGTAACACATCACGGAGCATACGACATCGGCTTTTAACTTCTTGCCATTCAAATCCACTTAAGCTTGACATTGAGGTGCAGTTGCAGTCGCAGGATATGGAAGAACAATGTTTTGCACATACGACTTTAGCTAGTGACTACCTTGTGATCGTCACTGGTTCTCAGGGTAACTACTTCGAGGAATGGAAGTTAAAGACTGTTTTTGTCATAAGGGGTGCCCAAGTAAAACAATCCCTCTGCTTTGCCGCAAGGTAGCGCCTTAATGACCCTACCATCCACAAGGATGGAGATATGATGGGGCCTCTTTCTTCCTTACAAGCAACCATTTATAACTTCTGAACAATCTGAAGTAGAATCATTAACACTAGCCTAACGGCACTCCATGCAAACAAGGTTTTCATCTTCTCCCCCAAAATTCTAGAAGCAGAAGTGCCATATGGTAATCTCTTGTTTTGTGCATGCGACTTTAGCTAGTGACCACATTGTGATCGGCATTGGTTTCAGGATATCATTTTCGAGGAATGGAAATCAAAGATTGTTTTTGTCATGAGGGGTGCCCAAGTAAAACAATTCCTCTGCTTTGCCGTAGGGTAGCACTTTAATGGCCCTACCATCCACAAGGATGGAGATATGATGGAGCCTTTTTCTTTCTTACAATTCACCCCCCCCCCCCAATATTGTGGAGGACAAGTGCTATATGGCAATCCCTCAATCAAAGGCCCCTGATGAGCAATGGGCCCAAATTTGAGACTACCCTAAATAAACGGAAACCACCAAGCAGAATAACTATTAATAAAGGGCAGCTGGGGCGTCCAGTGGTAACGCCTCTCATTTTAAGCTACCGGATAGAAAGCATGTCATTTGGCAGTCTCCGAAGCCCAGCAGGATTCTTATTTACGGATCATGGGAAGAATCTGTAATCTTACGGATCATGGGAAGAATCTGTAATCAATGAGAACAGATACTATATCCATATGGCTTCTATGGATATGACAGATCACATATCACATATCACATCGCATATTACACTTTCAAAACTCTTATTCCTCTTTATTCTTAAGTTCTGGTGAACTATATTCACTTTTTCAACCCTGGCATTTGACTTTTGTATCTTTAACAATACATTTCAGGTCAGAATTTTCAAACAATACAACAAACAGTTAGGTATGAATTTTTATACAGTTTACTCTAAATAGAAACATTATTTTTAACAATGCAATTTTGAGCATTGGTGTTATATATTGAGATACTCGTATCAGCCTGCGATGTTGACTACTCAATAACTCATTAGTGACACACTTGTCAGCTCAAATGAAATGATGAAACGGAACTGATTACAAACCTAGCTATCGTGATATTAATTACTTCATTGATTCTGTGCTTTCTATAAATACTCCTGTACATATCTGATATGAAGTGAAGAATAGCTAGAAGTGTATCTAGAAGTATCTTAGCTTTGTCTGAACTCTGACCTGCTGTGTTTCATCAGACAAGTTATTCATTGGAGTTATTCGAGAACTGACGATATAACACATGACATAAAACTGTGACACTGCATTTTAAACACATCTTAACCCTGCAGATATGTGGGAATATGAATCAGGGTTACCCCTTCCCTTTTGGAAAGAATGGACCCTGGGGAATGGTCCCCCTGCTTATCAGGGGGCTACACTGAGAGATTTGGAATTCGAATCAGTGTAATTTATACTGATGTATAATACAACTTGTTCTAAGCAATGTGGTCACTGAATGATGATCACAAAGGAAAGAAATCCTTTCTCTTACTTTCAGTACAAAGTTGTGTAATGAAGTACCTTTCCTTGTCCTCCCTTGAAATTTGTGGCGAGACTGTTGGAGGTGCACCAGGCCCACAGAGAGGGTGGTGTTGTGCACAGAGCAATGCATGCTTGTAGACCTCCTCTTCCTGAAACAAAAGGTAGGGTATAGTATCTCAATTGGAAACAAGGAGGGTATGTCCATCTACATGAAACATGGAGGAAGGATATATCTGAATTGGAAACAATAATTCATTAAGGATGGCAGTAAGGTTTCTGCATATGAGTCAGCCATGTTGTTGGGTATTTGTTAAAGGGGGCTGCAGTTAAAGTGTAAAAAATTTCCAGGGTTTCCTGGGGGGACAGCATGAAAGTTTCATATGCTTCAAGTTTAGGCAGGGCAGGGGGGAGGAGGATTGGAAACCTATCATTGCTCCCCAGTGATCCTATTCTACCCTACCTAAAGCTACTTACTTGATATGAACGACAACAACCTTGGTATCCTTACTACTCATACAATTTGATACTCCTTAAATCCCATGTTGAGCTACAGCATGGAGAAAAGCTGGAATAAGGCTGAAATCTTTTGAAGTTTTGTTATGAAGATCCTGCTCCTTGACAAACTATTGAACTCTGTGGGACTCGTTTTCATTGCAAGGCTAACCTAGAATTTGCAACAGATGGTTTATTTCCTATTTGAATTTTGTGATGTTTTGTCTGGTACCCTGAAGCCCATCTCGTTCACGTGTTCCAGAATTTGTAATAAGACTTGTATCATTGTGACTTGCACAAAGAACATAATTATCAGTAATTTATGAATGTAAAATAAAATTCATTAAGAATGGGAAGTGCCCAGTGTCTGCTCTACTTTTTCCCGAATCTGTTGTTACATGAAGAATCTTCAGTCTAATGATACAAAAAATACTATATAAGATACCATAAGTCATTACACAGACATATATACATATGGATATTATATATCTACCATATACATATACACATATAAAGATATACATATATTTATATAGGAATATTCATATATATATATTTATATGTATAGAATTCAAGAAAAGTTGGGCCAATGGTTGAGGTGTTGGTTTACAAATCATGAGGTTGCAGGTTTGAATCCCCTCAGCTCCCTCCCTTCAGCTCCATCCTTCCCTCCTGGATCAATAGATCCATAGATAGATAGATAGATAGATAGATAGATAGATAGATAGATAGATAGATAGATAGATAGATAGATAGATAGATA
>JAAAKM020006295.1:0-10581 GCA_010016025.2 Alatinidae sp. Z8VKAUB7J3 | reverse complement strand
TTGTATAGTCTAAATTCTAGCTGGTACAAGTAAATTGCCGCTAAGCCATTGTTTTAAAGTCGTAAGAGAAGTTTGTTCACTAAGGCCAAGAGACACGGTTTTTGCACAGCTCTGAAGTTATATTTCACGGAAGGCATTTCTGAGGAATACTTCAACGTACATACGTATGGACATACGGGAAAGAGTCATCCCATAGGTCCTACGTTTTTGGTTTCCGATGCATTATGGTATACTAAAGTGAAAAATGTGTATGCCGATAAGAATGTCAAGTGGGGCGGAATACGCTAGTGAATTCTCACAAGGGGGCGGCGCCCCACCTTCGTGAGCGATTCTCGATATTCTAGGCTACCCTTCAGTGAGGTATGAGATTGTGTAAGATTTTCACTGGGAGCTAAAGACAATTTTAAATAGGAGCCCATAAAGTTTAGGGAGCAAGGCGGAAGCAGATAGTCGCGAGGTCATGCCCTCCTACATCCACGCAGCGTCGGAAGCCCTGGTGACGATCATCACCACCAGTGCTTTGACGGTCGAGCCACCCCGTAGCTATGGGTCTGGGCTACAAGATCTCTGGTACAGGAATACTAAGGATTTACATTGCTAGATATTACAATCGAAGCTGTCCGTTATGGTAGGGAACACTGCAAGGCAGATCGGACCACTGCTACATGTTGTTGTTTTTTATAAGCTTATGATTTTTCCGAAGCAGGCTCGGGTATTATTTAAGTGAGGCTCCATTTCAGGCTCAAAATATGCTTATGTTTGGGTCATATTGAAATCCAGAAAAATTCAACTCAGATACTGTTCAAAAATGTATGGCTTCTATAGTAGGTATAGACTTTCCCAGAGTCTTCATTGTGATAATTATATGAAAAAAGCTTTATTCAATGGAAAAAACAAGGGCCCATCCTAAAATTTCAGAGGAGCATTGCCCCAAAATGCCCCCGTAGATATGGGGCCGTTAGCAGAGCGGTTCAGAAGTCTTTCAAGTTCATGACATAGATCTCCAAGAACAAGTTTGTACTTATGCAAGAAAAAATATTTTCACTTCTTCAAAACCTTTAAACAATATACAACACAGGAAAGGTGCAAAAATTTTATTTCATACTTTGGAAGATGGCTTTGTTTATTGGGTCTGTTTTTTTACTCCACATCTTATGTGAAAAAAATACCTAGTTGTAAAAGTGGTTAAATTAATCTCCCTTAATTTTAGCATAATGCGGCGCAAGTAATTTCTTTCCCCAGATCTAGGGTAACTATTGAAATGAGGAAGGTGTTACAAAGTACATACAATACGATTGGGAATCCGCACAAAGTACACATGCGCAAAGTAAGAGAAGGTTATTGATATTCCATTTTGGGATATTACAATAAACCAAGTGGCAAATTTTTCTCATGTTTATTCCAAGGGTGGTTGAGTGGTTTCAAAAGTGTGGGGAGGGGGAGGGGGTGGGGGCTGGTCACCAGTATTGTTATCCTGCTGCACAGAAATACATAACAGAAGTACATAGTATACAAAATGCATGAAAGCAGACAGAATGTACTACACAAGCAACAGATGAACAAGAATTTTACTTTTTGTTACAAAATGGGGAGGCAGGAACACCCAGTTATCCCCCAGTTTCTACATGAGCCACACATCTTGGCATTTAGAACTCAGAGCTTGTATTAAATCCAACACACTCAAGACACAAAATTGTCAAACAAAATTGGACAATGAAGTCACTACAGCCTGAATCTGGTAAAAAGAGGTCTAACCTTACCATGCTCTGACAAGTACTCTTCGATGCTTAATAGAAGGGGGGTTGGAATAGATGGGGGGTTGGAAAGTGACCAAAAATGTAATAGATCAGGGGCCTGGACAAAAAGTGTAAAAAAATGATGTCAAGAATCAATGTTTATAGTCAACAGCAACTTCCTATGTGTAGGGTAATACAATACAAAGAATAGTCAGTTATGGTAGTCTCCCACATGACTTCCAAGATTTTGAAAATGTTCCCCTCATCCTCCTGTTCAATGACAGTTTTATTGCTAACATCTGTAATGTGCACCTTCACACTTCTTTGAGCCTCGTAAAAGGCCACTTTCATCTTTTTAATGTGCGATTTTCATAATTTAATAAAGATATTTTCAACTTGCATACCAGAGTACCTCCTCAAAAATTTGTCACAGGTGGCAGATTACTTAAAAATAAATAGGCGGGGGGGGGGGGGTAATTAGAATGGTGGACAATCTTTGAAAAATTAATTAGCAAGGGGGGCATCTATTAAGCATCCAAGAATATGGCGGGAAGAAATTCACAAAGGAACCTCTTAAGTTGAATCCATCCCCAATTATGCAAATCACTATCAACCTCAAAACCTTGTAGTTGTATGCCCTGGGGAAGGAAATCGACTTCTCATATAAGAAAAATAACCAAATCTGCCAGAAGAGAAGCAACCATAGAAAGTACTCTGATTTTATGGTGAAAAACACTTCTATATCTGCACCTCAAGTTTTATTTACACACAGAGGGAAGAGAACAGTGATAGTAAAGTCCAGCACATTGGCTGTCTACAGGGGTCAAAATCAGGTTTAATAGGGACAGCAATTTTTCTTTATCCACCGTCTTCATAACCTGTAGTTCTTAGACGTTCAAAATTTGATGTAGGGGTTGTGGTTTCAGGCAAGAAGCTATAGCATGCTGCCTATTGGAAATCATATACTTGGAGCACTGTTTACAAATTAATTGCTCCTTGAAAATTAACAAACATTCTATAATGGTATGTCCTATGACCAACTACAGGTCTTTCAGCTGAAAATTGTTTGGGGGTACCCATCTATCTACACTGTACATCTTCTCTCCAACAACCCATCCTTTGACGTCTTTCATTATCTCAGCTTCCTTTTCAAGGTTAATCTTCATCTTCTTCAAGACCCTGCAAAACAACAGAAGATAATGCCTCAATGAATGCGAGAGTAATAAAAAATACCATTGCCTGAATTTGAAAGCAGGACTTACAAAATTAAGGAGTATTGCTCAATAAGGTGTACATGCCAAGAAAGATATCACTTGATGTCAGAAAGTGTAATCTTCAGTGTTATGAACAGTGATCCCTCACCTATGGCACAGAAACTTGGACACTTACCAACAAATTGAGTAAACAAATAGCAGCTTCTGAAATGTGGATGTACAGAAGGATATTGAATATACCATGGACGGAGTAGTGTTACTAACAATAAACATTGAGAAAAGACTCTTTAAAAGAGGAAAAGAGGAAAAGAGGAAGAGGAAGATTGAGGGTGTCATGTTCACTAATATAGATCAGTGGAAAGCATTGATATACAAATAATTAATCAATACACCTGACACATAACTGATGTGAATGGAGAGCCATTGCATCCAACCCTTGACTGGTGGACTGAACCAATAAACCAATAACCCAATGAACCAATGAATGAATGAATGAATGAATGAATGAATGAGTGAATAAAAGAAAGAATGAAAGAAAAAATGAATAAATGATATGGTCAAGTAGCAATAAGGGAAATTTCCCCCTACTTGTTGAAAGAACTATATTGACATTCATCACAAACTACAATAATAACTCTGAGCTCAAAGCTCTGGTAGCAGATTTGTGATGAATGAAATATTAGGGACACAATATCATAATTACCATCCATCCTCGTGGACACATGATTAGCATGTTTGATCACAAGGCAACATATACAGTGTCAGCCAAACTACCTTATGATGTACATGGGCTTGATCCTTCACAAGAATCTACACCTGGTCACAGGTATGCAAACAGCTAACTACAAAATTGTTTTTGCTTATATTATACTACTTTAATTTAAAATAATGCATTGGTTTTTGATTGATTGATTTATGAAATGCTGGACCTCATGCTTTGGTTCAGAGTAGAGACAGTAAATTGATGCCAAAGGTATAAAACGTCTATAAAATAATCATAAATATGTGACAACATCAGGTGAAGTACTTACGCTCTGTCGTGTTCTGCCTGTAGCAATGGTAGGATTGCTATCCTGGCATCCATAATTTCATGCTTCAGCTCTCTAAAAAGAAAGATGGGGCTTCATCAACGTACTTCAAAAAGTATGCACTAGAAATACTAAAAGTTATTTCAAATTGGTAACAGTTAAGAGACAGAGACTCGAAACTTTTGGAAAGCTTTTGACCAAGCCTAAAATAATACTTTTTTGCTACACTTCAGCATCAAGATCAAAATTCATAAGTTATCTTTCACCAAGCTTGTAGCCCTATGCTGAAGAGGATGCCAACCTTTTATCCATCACTTAGGTTGAAGATACTGTGTCTGAGGTGAAATTAGTCATTTAAAATAAACAAACTGTACTACCATTCTAGGAAAGACACTACAGAAATAAAAATATGTCATCTCTGGGGTTCTATAATGTAGTATTTTTTCACAAATGCCTTCTTGCCTGGGATCTTGTGCAACTTTAAATCACACACTTTAACTGCTGCTGAATGGCTATGTTAATTGGCCTCTTTTCCATCCCAAATGTTGTCACACAGCAACAACAATAATTCAGCTTTCAGTTCCAGGTGTTGTGAAACGACTTTAATTGGCTATATATATAGTGAATGTTTTTACTGCATTTCATTGGCTAAAAGACAATACATCTAGTTTCTGCACGAAACAATGACTTAAATGAGATATTTTGATTGGGTTGTTACAAGACCATTGAAGAATTTCCAGAAAACTCATTGAACAGTCACCAAAATCTGGGAACAATGTCTATATATCTACATTATAGGAATAGTTATGAACATGGTGAGATTGAGCAGAAAGTAAAACCATTCACAAGAAACGAAATCATGTCTTTACCTCAAAAGATGAGCACCCCTTATATAAAAGACTTTATAATGAAACTTTTACTGACTTGAAACAAATTTCTTGTAGTCTAGCCTAGCCTAGCTTATAGCCTCCCCCAACATTTTTAGCCTTTTCAATGTAATAAACTGTATTGCCGCTGCTCTCCTGCTCTCTATCTGTCAATAACCCTAAAATTTTGGGTGACTTACAAGTTCGATAAACTGAACTAAGAAGTTTAGAATTAGGCTAGGCCTACCTTTCGGAAGTTTGGGTCTAGACCCAACGTCTAAGAACTTGATGGCACGAAGCGGATTAGCAAACCTATTTTTAAAGGCGTGTAGTCCAATCAGGTATTTGCGTAGTTCTCAACTTAAACAGTGTAGTATCGTCAATATTGTTCATCTGCCGAAATGGGCAATAGATTTACAATGTTATGGACAATGCCCCCTTCGCCTGTGTACAGGTATACTCACCTTCCCAAACGATTTGCCATAACTATTCTGTAAAATCCATACACCATGGAAGCACCACCCAACAGAAAGAGAGCAATACCTGAAGGACCTCTTTTTGGCAAGTTTCTTTGAAATTCGACAGGCCCATAGCCACCAGGAGGTGGCATATCCTGCTTGTACGGGATATTTCTGAAGTACTCCGCCATACTGAATACGAAGTTTATCGGGTTGAAGAAGAAACTCCGTGTACCAAGCATGAAAATATAATGCCTTCTCGGTTGTCTGCGGCCCTCAAAGGTTGTCATATAAGCTCTGTGTATCCAAACTTCTATTTCTTTTCTTAACGGCTTCTGAGATGATTACTCCTCCGGTCTTAAATTTGTAAAAGTAGTGATAAAGAAAGAATGCGGATACGAAGCATATTGGACAAATACTGAAAACGAGGTATCAAATTAGCTTAGCTTTCAATATATTCATCAAATCATCCTTAGGGTTGATTATCCATCACACTCATGAGACTAACTACGCTATTTAAGGACCACGTCACCTGACTAAACGAACTACACGTTATTTTTTTTAATAACAAACCAGTCTATAAAAAAACTTAGGCTCAGATTTGGGAAAATTTAAGAAACTCTTAAGAAACTGATGAAGGCTGAACTAATCCAACGTTAAGAAACATTCTTGAGAAGTATGTGTGGAAATAATATTTTCCGGCAACAGTCCCTATATATTACCGCATGATACATGTTATGTCTTAATATTTCATTCTGTGAGTGCATATAACAGGCTTACATGATAATTAAGGAAGTATTTTTTAAGAAACTTTGAAGGCTGAAAGTGTATAAATTAAGAAACATTAGAGGCTGAAATTGGATTTTTTTAAAGAAAATATTAAAAAAACAACGTGTAAATACTAATAAAGAACATAAATGAGCCTCAAAGGAGAAGTTATAACAGTAAAGGGGGGAGTGAGCTCAGAGGTGCCGTGGAAAAGAGTTAACAGGGGAGCTGTGTTATGAGCACCATATACCACACCACTGCTATACCTCTATTATGTTGCTATGTACAGCATTATTTTAAATTAGTTAACAATACTCAGGCTAAAATGCTAAACCAAATATTATAATGACTTTCACAAAAATATTTAGAAAATAAGTAAAATTAAATGTAACGTAAACGGAAACCTGAATGCCAGCATCTACAAGAAATATGCACTCTAATTAAACATAGTTACATGATTAAAAAGAAAAAGAAAACGAGAGAGATCAAAGGAAAGATGGCGAGATGAAATTGAGGAATAAGCTGGCACCAACTGGATGCAAAAAGGGCAGAACCGGATTGAGTGAAGGAATTTGTGGAGGCAACCTGCCAGCAGTGGCACGAATGGCTGTTGCTGCTGCTGCTGCTGCTGCTGATGATGATGACGATGATGATAATCATAATGATGATGATGATTATGATGATGATCATGATAATTATAATGTTGATGATGATGATACTGATTATAATGATGATGATAATGATGATAATGATGATGATGATGATGATGATGATAATATGGTTATGAGAAAACTTCTTTAAAAAACCTTATGTGTTAGCTGGCTTAGTGGTTTTCATTACTCTACTTCGAATTCCGGTTACAGAGCTGTGTTGCAGTAACCACTTATCCATAATTGCTTACAAAGTTATATATACTTGGGAAATAAGAGCACACTAACTCACTTGGGAAAATACTATTGGAGCTTTAGGAGAACTGGCTGGAGTTATATTCCAGCATTCCTTGTATGAGAATCTGATCGATAAATTATGGTACTTTTCCTGCGTCTGTTAAGTATTGCCTGTAAGTGTGGATGATTCTTTAAATTAAAATATGGAACCGCTAGCATAACGTTTCCACCATCGATTTACCTCCAAATTACGATAGGCAGTTTATGTCAACATTTGCCAGGGGCAGGTGCATCAAACTGATTTATCACTTATTTTTGTCTTTCAACACCATTCTTAAAGAACTATTATCTGATATTGCCTGTCTAAGCTGGCCTTTATCAAATATGCATTACATTTTCCTCTTTTATGCTCTTTTGGGGGTACTCCTCTGAAAGTTAGATTTTCACCCATCATATTTGTAAACTATACCTTCCTCCATACAATTAGGAAGATTAATCGTTCTTCGAATCAATGAAAGCAAAATCTTTGCTAACTTCAGCAATATTCATATACCTTTTACTCTGTTTGAAGAGAAAAGCTAACAACCTCTCAAGTTACTAGATAATGATTTACTGAAAGGGAACCCAGTCCCCTATATCTTCCCGAATTTTAAGAGGAGTGGCTCAACCCCCCCTCAAGCCCCCTTGGCATCTCTGATAGAGTCTTTCGTGGCGTTCAAAGAAGTTCTGAGTCTGGCAAGAAGGCTTTCTGTACTAAGGCGAATGAACGTGGAAGAGGCAGGTGCTGAGAATTATAAAACAGATTAGAGAAATAGGGGGAGATTGTTGAACAGTTAGGAAGCGAGAGCGAAAGTTAGGAAATGATGGGTCTTAGAAAAGATTCGTAGTAATGGCCGTGGTATATTTAATGATCAGCAAGGCGTCTTAGAAATTTGTGAGTTGTCTGCCAAAATACGTTATATTGCAGCGACGACACTGACATGTATTAACTACACCAGATCGCAAAAGGTCGAGAGGCGGAACGGAAACGGGTGATGATAAAGTGTGCATGAAGATGTGCAAAGCTTTCTGACACTTTGCAATCCTATGTACTGAAGAAAGTTAACTCGCAACGGTCTCTGGTCGCCATTCAGGATTTCCATTTCATAGTAAGGATTCTTCGGAATGGCTGGCCACTACTGATATTTTGTCAGAGTAAACTTATTAAAGAATTTTTCTTAGTTTATGATTTCCAAGCTCTATAAAAGACAACCATTTGCATGACTGTGGATGATGAAGCAGGGAATGTCCTAGCAAGACACATTTTAAAAGGCCTGATTGGTTCATTGAATGCTGCAAGAAATTTCGTAAGGAAAGGATTAAGCATGGTTAACAAATGTCGTAAGAAACTGCTAATCCCTCACGTGTATAATAGTTTGGTGTTACCAGTTCCACATGATCTGTCATTGCCTTCGAACCACAAAGTCGTTAAGAAAGAAGCTTTGCAGCTGGACAGGAGAGTTCTGACGCTGAACAGCAGACGCGTAACCACGGTAGTTGGGGCCCTTAGGACACTTTCACCATGGAGCCCCCGGGCAAATTAGTGGAAAGCGAGGACTTCCACTCGCATAATGAGTTGGTTATACAGCTGGGGTGTCTGGGGGCGTTGTAAGGCCTTCCATGGGGGGGGCGCAAAATTTCACAATATTGACAATTTCATAGCCCTGAAACCCTAATTTTGAGCCCTAGTTAGGGCGTTTTTACTCTTTTAAAAACATACAGCATTTAAGAGAAAGTATATATTGTAAGACGTTAGACTCTTCTCGCCTTCATGAAGATTTTTGATAAATATGAAAAATCACATTGATGCCTTCATAACCAAAGTTCGCTATCTTTTTGTCAATTTTTCTTTTTAAATTTCGCATAAAATAAATTAAAGAGAAGTGCTGGGGGCCCCATGATATCACAACCTGGTCGGGGCCCCAAGGACGTGCACTCCTTGAACCCCGCCTGTTACGTGCCTGCCGAACTGAAAGCTTTTCATTTTAAGACATGTTGACAGGGAGTTGCCATGTTCAGTGGCGTGTTCCAGGATGGCTACCCATGCCAGCCCCCCATATCAAGGATCTTCAATAAATTTGGGCTTTTCCTATTCTGACGACAGATAGCCTTAAAGGCAGTTTGATTGATTTGAAGATGTTCATCAATGACAACAACAACAACGTGGATGTGAAAACCTTATGTACCTAGACTCCTAGAGAGAAATTCAATCTAAAATCCCATAAGTCTAAAGTCCCTGGTACCTTAAGGCAGCGATACTAGAGGTACTAGAGGGGGGGGGGGGGCAGATAATAGCATGTTTCATTGCTTTCTTATGTCACAATGGCAAAACCAAAGAATGGGGTAGGTAAATATTGTCCCTGTTTAATAAGTTGCGAATTTTTTTTATTGGCCGTTTATTTCATGGTGTACTTGTTTACGTGAAGCAATGTCGAATCCTTCGAACCCAGAGGGTACTTGAAAATTTTGGTAGCTCAAGGGGGGTTGTTTACTGTCTGAGGTTGAAAAACCCTGCCTTAAGGAACGCAAATTAAAATATCAAGGTTCCCCATCAAACCCTTAAATGTTTCAAATTGAGTTCATCTTTGATATCATGGTCATTTGGAATAGAGAGTCTGTACCAAGGTATCTAACACGCCAAAAAAGGAGCATGCTTTAACAAGCCATCTTTATGCGGGCAGTCTCTTCATTAAAGACCCCCTGATGAGTATGGACCAATATTGAACTACCCTGAATAAACACTAAAATCATCAAACAAACTAACTAACAAATAAAGCATTATGCTAGCATCTTTCGAGGAGCTATACGTGTTTTCCCCTCCCTATGAATTGGACCCAAGAGGATTTCCCACTGGTTTTCAAAGGATGATTGCAACACACCCTTTCATGCATGCCTTGTAGCAATGTTAAGGCAGCCATAAGCAAGTCACGGAGGTAGGGTGTGGCAATAGCACGAAATGTTCGGAATGCAAGTAAAAGGATGTGGCGAGTTGCCATCAAAATACTCATCCATGAATGAATTGGCTAGTTTCAGTCGGAATAAGCAACACTGTAACACAACCGGCGATTTCAGCTCAACAAGGAGGGACAAAAACATTCTTCATGCTTTAAAATAGTATTGGGGAGGTAAAAGATGTGGGGTTTTGGAAACCCTTTTATTTGACTAAGTCCTCTAAGTGGAAACTACCCTCGGACTTCCTGTGGACCTCTCACCTCTTGTTCAATGGATTCCTTCCAATATGATATTGCGGATGTTTGATTCTGTATTTCAAGACAAGTGGATCAATGGTAGACACAGGCCCGTGTCCAAGTTAAGAAATTTGGCGAGGGGTGGAAAGGAAATTCTGGGAAGGTTTGGCACACTGGAGACTTGCTTACTTAAAGCTTAAAAATCCTTTGATACCTACAAAACATACAAACTTTGGGGGCTGGTAGCAAGTTGTTGGTCAGACTCACAGCAACTCTGGAGCTTGTAAATAGACCCCTTCCAAAGGGCCCTTTATAGCATTGCGGTGCCACGGGGGGGGGGGGGGGGGGGGGAGAGATGGGTAAAAAAAAAAAAAAGAGGACGACGGGCGAGACAACT
>JAAAKM020006294.1:0-10582 GCA_010016025.2 Alatinidae sp. Z8VKAUB7J3 | reverse complement strand
GTAAAGCTCAATGGAAATTATAGAACGCTTAATTAAAAGTGAAAAAAAAACTACATAAAAATTGAATATATTAATTCTTCAGCCACCATGAAACAGTTAAATTTAATTTTTCACTGCAATAAGAACCAAAAAATAAACTTAATCCTGGAAGCCACTATAATGCCAAAGCAATTATAAATCCATAAGAAATCCAAGCAAACCGAAATTTTACAATTACTCGGCCCCCCAAAAAAAGATCAATTTTATTACTCACCAGTGGTATGGGTTCTTCAAAGGAGCACCATAAAAAGCAGAGATCGGCTGTCCTCTGCCAAAACCTAGTAACTACAAAAAAAAATCGTTTTTGAGTTAAGTATTGACGGTCAGTAATTCAGGCACGGCGATTCGAATGGCGTGATCAGAATTTTTCCATCTGTTATACTTTATTCGGACAAGCCTAGTATCTACAGGCACGAAAGACATTTTCCCAAGAATCCCACTGCCAAAACCTAGTCCGTACTTAATACGTAGCTCAAAACCTAGTATCTACGTTTATATACAATTTGACGGCTGAAACTTAGTACCTGCTAGAGGCATCTGACTTTATAAACCTAGTAACTACCGTTCGAGATGTCGTGAGCATCGCCACATGAATCAGCATCATCAATATTGACAAGAAAAACAGCATCATCAATAATGATTAGAAAACAGCTTAAGTTTATGTTTTGAAAGATGAAGAGAGCTGGAACCAGCAGAGGGGAAACCCTTGCAAGGCTTGCACTGGAGATAGCAAAAGAAAAGAAATTTGGGTAAGTTTAACAACATAATTTTGACTCAGACTGAATGGGGTTAAACCATAATGGCAAGAAAGGGCTGAGAAAGGGTAAAGAGATCTCCAGTCTGTTGTTTTGATTTATTTAATGAGACTCTTCTGTACTGTGTGCTTCCAGTTACTGATTCAGAAAAGATCCAGTCAAAGTTCAGGAGTGCAGGACATGAGGTTAAAACCTGGTTCGAAACTGGGCAGCTAGTGATACTATTTTTACTCATTATTTACCTTAATCATTGTGTAGGCTAGTATTTTATATTTATACTACTGACATTTACCATGCTGGCTCCAAACTGGTACTATAAACGCAGGACACTTCTTTTCCGGCACTGACTGGAGTGAATGGTACTACATGCACTATAACATTATTTTGCATGCAAATAACAATCAAATGCAAAACATAATCTATTAAGTGCTATTTCTATTTAATTTCTATAGGAACTTCTTTCTGAAACAAAATATTCTCAAATATTTTTTTTTCAGACCCAATTTGCCCTCCAGCAGCGACTTGTCAGCTGCAAATTTCGAAACCGAACCCCTAATCTGCAATGTAACAGAACCAGTCTTTCATCAACTACAACCCTTGGTTTTGGATGTTACAGATCCAGAACCAGAAATTTATTCAGAAAGAGCGGGTAGAACCGATGAAGGTCAAGAGCAAGAGCCCTCCAGCAGTGACTTGTCAGCTGCAAATTTCGAAACCGAACCTCTAATCAGCAATGTAACAGAACCAGTCTTTCATCAACTACAAGCCTTGGTTTTGGATGTTGCAGAACCAGAACCAGACATTGATTCAGAAAGAGCGGTTAGAATTGATGAAGGTCAAGAGCAAGAGCACAACGAAAATCCCTTTTCTGACCAAAACAGTTGCAGTGAAAGTAACACTAAAAGGAAGAGGAACAGAAGCGAAGAGAGCAAAAAAGAAAATAATAAGCGGAAACACCCATTTATTGAAGAGTACTGTGATACGTCCTGCAGCTGCAAGAAGCACTGCAAAGAGTTTGACATTGAAGCTAGAAAACAAGTCTGGGAAAGTTACTGGGCAGAAGGCTATGCCTCCAGAAGTAAATTCTTAGCTGGGTGTATTAGACTAGAGCCTATAAAAAGGCGAACTGTCCATGCTGACAACGAAAAAGGAAAGATGTTCAAACGAAATGAATCAAGGCATTATTACCTACCAAAAATGGAACAGAATGTTGTGGTAAAGCTAGAGGTTTGCAAGAAGATGTTAATGAATACCTTTGGATTCAGAACTGATTCTCAGTTGACTGAACTCTGTAAAAAGATAAACCTTGGTCTTGTCAACCAGCATGTTGTGGATAACAGAGGAAAGAAAGCACCTCATAACAAGGTGACTTCTGAGAACCTCGAGAAGATTAAGAACCATATCAATAGTTTCGGTCCTTCTACGCCCCATTACCGTCGTAAAAATGCACCAAACATCAAATATTTGCCATCTTCTTTGACCCTCAATATCATGCATCAAGATTTTTGTGAGAAATTTCCAACTTTGAAGGTCTCTCTTGAGACATACAGACGCCAGGTAAAGATAATGAACATATCATTGAAAATGCCAGCATGTGATGTTAGTCCTGAGTGTGAAAAGTACAGTATGGCTGAAAGTGTTGGAAATGACATAGAAGAAATGGATTCTGACGATCACGAAGCATCAAAGAAAAAAGATTGGGAGAAACACATTGAACATGCTAGGAAAGCTACACATGTCTATCAATCAGACGCAGCCAGCTGCAGCAGCGATTCTGGGAAAAGTCTGTTTGCTGTGGATTTACAGAAGGTTATTCTACTTCCTGATATGCCTGGAAACAAAGAGGCTATTTTTCTTAGTCGGCTGGTTGTATTTAATGAGACCTTTGCCCGTGTGAACCAGTTTGACCCAGCATCAGTAGGAAAAGGTCATTCTTACTGCGTTTTATGGCACGAAGCCCTGAGAGGCAGGGCAGCCGAGAACATTGTTGACGCTTTTTATGCTGTTATTTCGTCAACTTCAGAGCGTGACATTAAGGATTTCGTATTTTGGATGGACAACTGTACTAGTCAGAATAAAAACTGGATTTTGTACACCTCACTTGTCCAGATTGTAAACAGTTCAAACGGACCTCAAACTGTGACACTGAAATACTTGACTAAAGGTCATACTCACAACTCCGCTGATGGGGTCCATGGCAACATTGAAACTAAGATGCGGAAAAAAGGGAAAGTGTACGATTTTCCAGATTTTGTGGAGTGCGTGTCAACGTCAAGAAAAGAACTCACAGCTTTGGAACTATGTGAATTTAGGCAGTGGGTTACACGAAAGCGAGCAATGAACAAAAAATGTGTACTGCCAAAGTTATTAAGCATTGTCGAAGCCAAGTTTGAAAAAGGGTCCCGCTTACTCTACTATCGTACAGACTTTGACAAAGATATGGAGTCGTGCGACTTTCTGCAACCAAAGTTTGACATCAAACGTTTGCCAGAGGTTAACAGAGTTCCGAGAGGGATACTTAAAGAGAAGAAGGATGCGATTGTCAAAAAGTTGTGCCCCATGATGCCTAAGAACCGGCAGACGTTTTGGAAATCATTACCAGTTTCAGAATCCATGGATCTCATTGACGACGAGGATGATCCCTACGAAGAGGAAGAACAGTTCTGTGACGAACGAAGAGAAAATAGATAGTTTTGTTACTTTTGTAATGCAACTGCTTTCATATATGAAAGATCCCTTTTTTTAAAACTCCATATTGTGTAGATACTAGGTTTTGGCAGTGGGATACGTTGGCAATCGGAGTCGAAAAGCTCCGCCAGAACCTAGTATCTGCAATTTCCCAGGTTTTAAAAAATGTACTGGATTAAAAAATATATCTGATTGAATCGCTAATTTTTCAAAATATTTTAGGTAATTTCCCATCTTTTCTTCTATTCTCATTGCTTCAGAAAGTAAGAAAATCAGTTTCTTGCATTTCCTGAAAAATCATCCGAAATGTAGTTACTAGGTTTTGGCAGAGGACAGCCGAATAGCCAGTCAGGTTTCAACTTATTATATTCATTAAATTCATGATAATTTAAAGACACTATTAATTAACTGACACTAGTTTCCCTTTTTAGATGACCAGAGAGATTGAAAACATTGTTTGTCAAGAGTCCTCGATAACGACGTTGCCTGACCCCGGACCGACCCTGAATGCCCCTGAACCGACCTTGAATTTTGCTGGACCGACCTTGAATGCCCCTGGACCCTCACCTGCCCCTGAACCGACCTTGACTACCCCTGAACCCACCTTGACTGCCCCTGAACTGACCTTGACTGCCCCTGTACTGACCTCACCCTCCCCTGAACCGACCTTGACTGCCCCTGGACCGCACCCGGCCTCTTTGACCGCACCTGAAGACGACTCTCAGATACTTCGTATGACCCTTGCTGTCTTGAATGATGTCAAAGTGAAAAAGGCATGGAATTTCATCAATATTTGCCAATTTTGCCACAGGTCCTTTTACAAATTAGACAAGCACTTTTTGGAGAAGAAAGGTCCCTGTAGTAAAAAAACCCAGTGGAGAATATTGGTCAGCAAAAGAAGCAAAGGACTTGCACGAATTGGCTAAGGATGAGCTTGCAGACAGGACGCAAAACAAGTCCTATTTTGTAGCGTCACAAGTGAGCAATATAATGGAAGAAACAAAACACTCCACAATTTCTGCAAAGTATTGTCGGCTATGACCGGTTTATACTTTGACTCTAGGAATATACCGGACCGTCCATTTTCTTTCAATGACAGCAAGCCAGTGATTGTACCTGCCCCCAGACCAGCCACTCCTGAAGCTCCTAGACCAGCTCTGGCAGAGCCATCAACATCGGCGCTACCACAACAATCATCACCTGGCTTGGATACAGACATTTCTCCGGTGAGCCATCGAGGTTGTCTTCTCAATTCCGTCGACAAGCTCAAAGGAGAAGTCTAAGATGAGTCAAACCCTGAAGATGTTGTGGATAGCGACAAGGGGGGAAGCTTCTACGCTCCAGAGCCCTGAACACGAATTTTCGGAGTCCGGGCAAGAAAAGTTCTCATCAGAGCTGCAAACACAGTACTACAAGAAAGATTGGAAGTATACTTCTGATGTCCGAAAGAATATGCAAAAACACGGTTTGTACAACACCTACACTCGGAATGTCGAGTCAGCAAAGGAGGCCAAAAAGATGGCCTACGTGATTGATCTAATGAGCAAATAAGAGAAATGGTCTGGACAATACGGAGATGGAAGCACAAAAAAGTATATTCTAGCAGGTCTATGATAGACCTGGCAGGAAAAGATTGTCTATGATAGTTTTCTTCCTAGGCTATTGAAAGTTCTTAAGCCGAACTGGCCAGACATGACAATAAACAATCAAGAGAGATAAAACTCTACAAAAAGAAAATTTCAAACGAGACGACGGCCAGTAGCATTAAAAGACTAAAACAACGCGGATATTTCGCTTGTATAAAACAGGGCGTCTTCAGCACAAGACAGAAAATTAAAAGAAAAACTAATGATCTTTGTCATAACTACTGAATATCCAAAAGTAAACTGGTTTCATTCGAAGGCTCCTAAATAGAAATCCTTAAATAACAGCATTGACTTCCAGTGTTTTATAGTTCAATTTTCAATAGGAGGAACAGTAAACAAAGCAGCAGCCATAGATACAGAGGCCTTCTGTATGACGGTGGTTATAGGAGACGATGTAGTCTCGAGGCTCAGTGTTCATTCGGTGGAACTTATTATTGGACAAATTTGGGATGAGCTTTGGAAATGTAAGATCCCTAAGGTAAGTTTTCTTTATAGCATTAAATAGATGATGCTTGATAAACTGGAAGACCTTTTTCGTATCTATTGGGTAATAAATAGTTAAATTTGGTGTACAAAAAAAGTATTTTTTTGTCTTTTTTTAGCCTTGCTTTTCTACTTTTAACATCTTCAATGCTCTCACCGTCTTTGCTAATAACACTACCAAGATAAGTGAAGCTGCCCACCTGATCAATCTATTCGTTATCCAACGTCACCTTTTTATCTTCACTTATTCCTAGCCTTAACATTAATTTTAAAGCCTATTCTTTCACCCTGAACCCGCAAAACCTCTAAAAATTTCGTTCAGTTTACTGACTTTTTCATCTAATATGCTTATATCATCAGCATAATCTAAGCCCAGAAGAGGTTTTCCTCCCCATTTGATTCCGTGGTCTCCAATTGCCTTTCCTCTCCTCCTTAAGACAAAGTCCATCAAGGTGATCTATATAAATGGGGATAGAACACAACCATGTTTAACTCTTGATTTAATACAAGACCAGCTACTGACCTTATTTCCTACCTTAACCGCAGCAGCATTATTCTCGTACATAGCACAAATCACTTTAATGCATTTGCTGGTATACCATGTAAGGATAATACCTTTGCTAAAGCTCTTCTATCAACAGAATCAAATGCTTGCTCATAATCTATAAGACTGAGGACCAAAGGTGTTTGACAACGAAGGCACTTCTCAATTATTAACCTTAAAGTGAAAACTTAGTCGACACATCCTCTACCTTTGACGTCGAGAAGCGGGATTGAATCGATCACAAACGAAAGGTTATCGTATAACTCAAGTTTAAGAGGGTCATCAACATCATTTGTAGGCGTATATCACTCGATTATCGACAATTTGGCGTGGTGGTTGCTTGCATTGGTTGTCATGAGAATTAAAGGTTCGGATTCGAAGCTTATCGTTGACGTTTTGTTAGAGGTCCTTGTTTCACGGGGATAGATCGTCTAGCCAACGCATAATTGTTTTTTGGCTCGGCTGGGGGGTAGGGATCCCAGTCCCTGACTATTGGGCCGGATCACAGCAGGCCTACCCAATGTACAGTTCGGGATTTGACAAATAAGCTCTTTTTGTAAGATATTGTAAGTCGTAGTAGTCATATTTGAATTTTTAAAATTATGTAAACAGTCGGGCTTGTTTGTAGTCTTACAGCAGTCTTGGTTGCCATATATGTTATTTTTTCCAAACAAATTGTGGCAATTTTGCCTGGACTTACTTCGAACCTCACTATTTTTATTTTGTACTGATCAGAGTTTTCGTAGAATGAAAACTTTTTATTTGGGGTCTTCTGCTGTTGATGGAGTTAGCCCTATTCATCCTAATAAAAGAAAAAAAAAATGAAAATGTTGACCACTGAAGTACAATTATGTTTGCACTTCTTTTGTGCCACATTTTTTTCGCAGTGGGAGAATCAAATGAAATAACAATTTAACTTGCGTGGATAACTACTAGGTTTGTATATTTATGTTAAGTATATAAGGTGGTTCGCCCCTTATCAATTCCTCTCTCTTTACACTAAAGGTTGAACTTTCTTCCAGCTCCTTAAGAATGACCCCTGAATCATAAAGGCCGTTTAAATAGAATAGATAGCTGTTTTGAAATTACTAAAATTACTTCAGGGTAAAGAGCGAGATAATGAGGAGAGGATGAACCCCACAACCCAAAAAAGGTCCAATTCGCTGTTTAGTGTCAGTAAAAAACAAAGAAATGGCCAATGTCATAAATTCATAAAATTGCAAACGGTAAAAAAGTCAGACAATAAAAAATCATAATATTAAAGCAGGGAAAACAAATTTAAACAAAAGTCGAAGTAGCAAGAATTAGAAATAACATAATAATCTCTAAGACTATAAGATGAAAGTGAACTATGAAGGGGGGGGGGCTATTGATCTAAAATTTCAACTATGTGAGGGATAAATGTTCTTTTTGGGTGCGCCCAAAAGATTGTGTACTTTATCCTAGATGGTGCAAAGTATAAATGGGAGAATTTTCACCCCGTCGAAAGAGTGCAGCTGTTCTTCTCTAGGCTTGCAGAATGTGGAATGCAAGGGAGCAGTAGGAATAAATATGCTCAGGGCTATTGCAGGTTCGTGAAATATATTACCTCTCACTGTAGTGAAGCACCCCAAAACCTCAATAGAGCCCACGTAAACTCCGTCATGTCAGCCTTGAACTTTTTGTGTAACATATAGACCAGCCCCTCCCCCCTCTATAAAATTCAGTACCAAATCTCTTATTCACATCCCCTTATGAATTCTCAAATACAGGACCAAATCTCCCATCCATACAAACTCTTAAGTTCAAGACTAAATTTCTCAGTCATACCCCTTTAGTCAATTTCAATTAGAAAAAGATTTAAATAAAATCATATAGAATTTAGCAGTTATTCAATACTTTGGACTACGTGCATTTAGACACAAGTTAAATGTTCCTTTTGGAACCTTTTGGATTTTAACCAATTAATTTAAACCAATAATCAAAACATTGATAATAAAATATGCCTACCCCTATATTACACCTACACAATCAGTAAGGTAAGCTTCAAGCCGTAACAAACAAATAAATTAATTCATACTATTATCAGACATGTGCTGTTAGAAAAATTTCTTGGTTAGCAAAATTTTAAATAGTTTTCGTTCTTAATCGTCTAAAATCATGAATAAGTTTAACGGCGATTCTCTCTGAACGCAAGTGGTATTATTTCCTTCAATATCCAGGTATTTTTATAAACAATAGAATAACCTTAATGTAAATGTTGCAAATGTCCATCCATCTCCCCCCAAGCTCTCTTTTAGTAGCGAGTAATGAACAAATAATAAGTCTTGAATTAACCCCATCCCAGGCCTAAAACAAAAATTTTTAAGAACGTCTTTCTTAAAACAAAAATTATTAGTAAGACTCAAGTTGGTCCTTTAGTTTGTAGACAATATACATATTAAAGTACCTAATGATTACAACTTTAAAGTATTACTGTTTTATCTTCTAAAAACACGCATCCATGATTAATCTTCTGACAAAAAATTCCATATTTTTGAAGATAGATGCTTGAAATTTTTGCTATAGGGTTCTCTGATACGCCGAATACGATGGTATGATTTTCGTTAAGATTCTACGATTTTTAGGGAGCGTTTCCCCCTATTTTCCAAAATAAGACAATGTTTCTCAGGCTCGTAACTTTTGATGACAAGAACTAAATTTAATGAAACTTTTATATTTAGAATTAACACGAAAATTCGATTCTTCTGATATATCTTCTAACATCAAAATTCAGTTTTTTTTTTAGTTTTATTACTATTGAGCCGAGTCACTCCTTACTTCACAATTCGTTACCACGAACTGTTTGATAGTTTTTTTTACTTTTTATTCACTTCCGGGCGTAAAACCAAAAAACAATAGATGTCTTGTAAGCCCATTTAGGTAAATGAAAGATGGGGAGTGAATCTCGTTAGATGTCCAGGCGAACTGACGTTAGAGAGAAAATGACCAAATACTTCCTAATTACTTCAATAACGAAAGAATCTTTCTTGAAATCAGAATAAATTAACTTGCGAAAATAAGCCTATTTTTGGAATAGGCGATACCACGGATCTTTGGTAATGGTTTTTACGCCCTTTAGCCTATTCAGACACAGAATCTTCACTAGAAGCGTCTTCGCTATTCTTTGATCCCCTTTTGGTTTTTGACATTGGCCGAGCATCATTCCTTGCTAGAGTTTTATATTTCCTGGGAGCTTGCCTTTTGATTATTTCATTAAACTAGGAAAGTACTCATCAGGCAATCTTCTAAGGCAGTATATACACCAAGAAGTCTTTCTTAGAACTAAATTGTCCTAACCCATGTCAAAGTCTGTACACTGATAATATATATTAATTACTTTTGGGACTACTAAGATATTTGCTATTGGACTTTAAAGTTTCGTTACTATTGAGCCAGATCGCTCTTTATCACAGTTTGTTACCACAAACTACTTAAGTAAATTGATTTTATAAAAAACATTACTTCCTTTCTCAGCTCCAATTTAGATTTGTTGATATTTTTAAATTAACTATTTTAATACTATTTCTTGATGACTATAGCGTATTAGCCCCTTAGATCTATGCTCAACAACTCAAATAATACTTAATAAATCTCACCGTCACGCAATCCATTTTTCCTTTCTATCATATTTATTCAAGAAATAATTTATTAAATGTTAATTACAGATAAGAAATGATGATCTTAACATTTTTGATGACCATGTGTATAAGTGCCCATACACAAGATGTCGTAAAGCATGGGATAATATTCAAACACGAAAATTCACTTCTAACTAGTAACAACGCTTGGAAAATATTTATGAAGCTAGACCCTAAGCCATTTGAAACATTGTTCCAACAAGTTATAAGACTGGAGAAAAATACATTTGATCTGAAAGAATCAATTTTTCAATTTTTAAAATAAGACAAAGGACTACGGGCAAGCAAAAGCAACCATAAAGAAAAGAAAGACATACCATCCCCTACCTATCCCAAAATCAAAATAAAAAGAATAGTAGATGATTTTGATGCAAAAATGGCCGAAATTGATAAAGCTACAGGACTCGGGAAAGCCATTGAAAAGAGAAAAAAGATCAATTAACGAAAACCAAAACTCAGATACCGATAAAGAGACCCAAAATATAATTAAACCAATTAAGACCCAACTTAGACAAAGAAAATTTCATGATGGACAATAGGCATTATTAAACAAATTGCCCACAGTATGGAATTTCTTCAAGGAACTATGGAAGGGACCAAAACAAGCTAACAAGGCTGAGAAAAAGCCCGTACAGGAAGAAATAAATTTGTCTGAAATAAAGCCAACAGAAGTTGAAAAGAAAAACGTAAGAAATATTTCCCCAAACACACAACAAACCGCTGCAATTGAAACCCAAACAACAAACATTGTATCTGACCTTGTAACAC
>JAAAKM020006292.1:0-10582 GCA_010016025.2 Alatinidae sp. Z8VKAUB7J3 | reverse complement strand
CATAGCCTTGCAGTGACTGGATTTTTTAAACCCAGCATAATCTCATCCTTTTTGATGCAATGGCAAAGTTAGAGCAAGAACTTTATTTGGTCAGCTTTAACGTTTTGAAGAGAGAGTAACTTTCCCTTGCACATCGCTTAAGCTCTTAATTCGCGGTTTCCCATAAGTGCATTATGATAAAATGTTATCAACTTGTATTCAGCATTGACATAAAGGAGTAACCTGCTTTCCAGTCGATTCCATTACGCTCCTTTACAACCGAACGAGTTTACATTTGAAGTGATCTCTAGCTTTGTTTTCATATCCAGCTAGGATTTCTGGAAAAGTTTTCAAACGAATATAAGATTAGAGTATGTACATAGCGATGAAATACGTAACGCTGCTCCGTTATTCATTTGATATGGGGAGTTAGATAAAAAGGGTATCGTATCGTAGCTGCCCATCCATTTCTTGAAGTGGTGAGAAATCGTAATTTCTTTTTGAGGGGGAGTGGTAACTAAAATTTAGGGGATGAGTATCTAAAGCAAATGAAAGAAGTGAGCATGCTTTAAGATACAGTGCGAACGAGGCCTAAGATACAGACCATTATTTATGGTGAAATGGCACTCCAGATGGCAGCTAGGAAATTCTGTGATGGAAGGAATCAAAGTATGATAGGTCAACAGCTTTACGGCGCCTTCGATAAATCCGAGATATAACGCTTGTAATCAAGTCAAGTATTTGAGTAGCAGCCCCACGCCCTTAGCATGGTAGCCCCGCTGAGCCTGGTAATTTTCATCGAGAGGACCCCTTAAAATACACTGAGGTGATGCCACTCGATTTTCCTGAGCTACTTTTCCAGTTAAGTCCGTCAAACATTTTGATCTTCTGGAAGGTTGGTCCGCAAATTACACGAATCGTTTACCAACCAGATTGATGTTGCGGTTGAGTCTATGAGCTGTTGTAAACAAAGAAGATATTGAGATCGTTGGAGGATTTAAATTAACTCTGTAGTCTATGGTGCGTCAGTTGACTTGTGCTCGTAAATGCAAAAGCCATGCTTTCAATGTAGTAAACGTTTGGATGCTTTATTATTTTTGTCACGAACATGTCAAGTCGTCGAACTCACATGTTTGTTCCACTCAACCAGTCGCTGAAATCTTACAGTTCTCCACAGGTAAATTTTGAATGACTATGACGTTGTTGCGTTATCTGATTGCCGGTCAATCATTAACTTCCCATGTACGTTGACACATGTTTACTCTGTAAGGAACGGATATGCTGATATTTGGCCTTCTGTAGACTCAACAGCACTGACTCCTTCATACTGCAAAAGCAGAAAAATTGTCAGGTTCAGGCAGGACTAAGGAACGTCTACTTTGTACTGAAGTGGTTTCATCTGGCAGGCTTGCAAATGGTCTATATGGTTTGTATTTGTATTTTGTTGTTAAAATAGTATCCGAATCAAAGCTGTTTACGGTTGATTTTTAAATTTTCTGTGGCAGTGCACTCGATTGTGATTGCAGTCCTGCTTAAAGTTTGGTTGTTTGACTTCTCTTATGTTTCAGCTGTAGAGTGGACTCTTATAATCCTTACCATCTTGTAACTCCTTGTTTTCGGACACTAAACTTCAATTCTTAACGGTGATCAAACCTTTTGAATGCAGGGAGCTGACATAGGAAAATTCAACTCTTTAGTTGTACTCGTATTATCAGTTCACATTTGTTAAATTGGCGAGAAAATCACAACTACATATGTGATGTACAAACATGGCCTTTTCTATCAGATGTGAGTTATGGTTCTAGCTTGCGACGTGAGCAAAAGCAAACCGAGGAAGAATTTTACCAATATGGGGAGGTAGATTTCTTGATGTCGTTTACCTGCCTCTGAAAGCGAATGACAGGATAATTGTGCACTTGATGTTTGCTCTTTGTACTTAAAAGATCACACCTTTGTGTTGTCTGGGCCTCACTAAAGATGAAATCTTCGTATTGAAGAAGCGGTTTTTTCTTTTATGTTATAATTTGGCAGGGAAAGATGTGGTCTGTGTTCACGTGATTTAAGGGACCACATCGCTTTGGGAGGTGAAAGATTGGACAAAGGAAGCCAAATTTTTTACCATGAACAGTAACACATGATGACAATGTTGTGCCCAGAAAACAAAATAACATGTTTGGATATACTTTATTTATGATTTTAGGTTTAAGGGAGCATTTACGGCTACTTGGGGTTGTATTATTTTATTTCTTGCATGAGGTTTCAAGGTACGTGTCAACTTGTCAAGAGAAATCAGAAGTCGTAATTATAAACTGGATGTACAATTGTTAGGTTGCAAACAGCATCGATATTAAATTTGAGTTTGTACTTCCATATATGTGCACAGCTGGTGGGGTCATTTGGTTGTGGAAGGTATTTTTAAATTATGGAAGGGGATTAGGGAGTAAGGGAGTCGAGAATTTACTAGCGAAACCAATCACTTCCGCCGCGATGAAGGGGAAACCCCGCAGACCTAAAGCTTTCAAATTGTTCTTTGCATTTGTCTGCCCTTTGTTGTTGCTCTCCGAAAGTGTCAAGCGGAAACCAAAAGATAATCAAGGAACCATCAGGTTACTTTATTTCAAAGAAAAGGAGCCAGGGGTATCTGACTATGATCAAAAGATGAAAGAAAGTTTTTTATTCTCAGTATTCCAGCATTTACTAAACTATTGTACCACCCACAGCATTCTCTTTGAAATTTCTTTGAAGTCAGATTCAATAGACTGAAAGTACCCGAACCAAATTTACTGAGAATCCCGTCGAGATCTACTGTTTGCAGTTATGATCCTTGGCGATGTTCCTGTTTTGTCTACCTCTTTGCCGTATTACATTGTTGGTATCTGGTTGGCAAGGGCAGCAAAAAATGTCAAGGAAAGTGTGCACAGAGGTGGTGTTTAGAAAATTGAACCAAAAAAGGGCTATTACAATGTTTGTTTACAAAAGGTTTATAAAAAGGGTTAGCAGATAAGGGTGCTTCGTCTATTTTAATGTGACTGTTTTTACTTTTAAACATGAGGATTCACTCAATGATGAGATGGAAAGGCTAAACTGTCACTAGAATATGGTCAGGGTTTTCATCCTCTTATCCTGGTCAGTTGATCAAAGCACAGTTTCGGTCTGTTCATATTTACCATTGTTAGGTAATTAACACAGGTAGATAATATTTTAGTTGACAAGTGTAAAAAGTTAAAGAAGGTTTATGGTGAATTATAATGCCAGTATGATATTCTATTATGTAGATTTAGTGTTTACATGTAATTTTATGTTTTATATGGTGTGCATGTGGACACAGTGTTACATAAAACTTTGAGCATTCTATATAGCTTGTGTTTGTGTGCATAAATGCAGGTATACATGTTTACATATTTGATACTTTCAGTTAAAAATAGTGCGGTAGTATTGGCAAATTATGGATTGTCCTGTATAAGGTGTATACATACATATATTTACATATTTCTGATAAGTGGAGCATTACCACAATACTTTCTGATGGTCTAGTGGTTGAGGTTTGGGTTTTTAAATCAATGAGTTGTGGGTTCAAAATCCCTGCAGCTCCCTTGATGAAATAAGCAAGCAGTGCTTTACTCTTGAGAAATATATAATAATAGCTATGTGTCTACTGAGTACTCATATATACATATATAGAATATGGTCTCAAAACATTTTTATTTATATATATGTATATACCTGATAAAATGGAAACGTTGAAGAAATCATGTATTTTTTGAGTTCTATATTATATTTTTATGCATAGGAGGATGAAGGCTTTTGACTATATATATATATATATAGTCAATCTGCAGACAGTACTGTTTTGCTCTTTGTGGGCTCATAATTACTCAGTACTCAGCAGACTCATAGCAATTATCATATATTTATAACAGAGCAGAGCATTACCACAATGCTCTGCTTTCTTTTTTTCACTAATGGCATGAGGGGATTCAAACCTACGACCCATTGGTTTGAAACCCAAACCTTAACCATTGGACCATCAAGTCCAATTAAGGTGAGAAATTTTCAAGTCAATCTTGCCATGTTTTAGCCTCCACTCCATGGGTAAGGGGAGATTCATTAATTATAATTATTTATTGTGTTTTGGCTTTGAACCTTCATCAGTGTCAGAGATATATAAGTACTCAGCATTATATATATGTAATATATACATATATATGTATATATTACATATTAAAACCTAAAACCACATTAAAATATGCACATTAAAAACTATATAACAGAATGACTTAAAATGCCTTGATGCAAGCTACACGTTTTGGTTAATCAATTAAACACCTTTATCAAGTGGTGAAGGTTATTATAAAGGTTTTTTAACCGAAAGCTTCTTTATTTCTTTATATCTATATTTTATATGGTGCATATGGAATGTGTTTATAAATACATATTGCATTGACATGGATTCATATGACATAGTGTGTATATATTATTACTGATAATATAATATGTACATATATACAGATAATATGTCATAGTTTAGTAAGAAGGTTTTTCACAAATTGTTTTACATAAGGTATACATTACTTTGTATTTTGTTTTATTCTGTGTCTATTTTTTATTGATAACCTTAATTGTTTTCTGCAATGCCTTTTCACCAGGTTCTGCAGGGTATATGGCACTAATTGTATCAAGTATTAGACGTTATCATGTCTAAGAAATACGTAGTGTTGTATGTGGGATTTTATGTAGGGGAAAGAAACTTGTCAGCTATCAGTCCCCTCTCCCTCTCCTTCCTGCATAAAATTTTATAGGAATATGCTTGTATACACCTATTAATGTGGCATAGTTAAATGAACAAGGGCTGTTAACATCACAAGTATCAGTATTTTCTCACCATTATTAAATGTTACTTTCAAGATTTTAACAGTTTATACACATAGGGACATATACATATAAATTGTGTGTAATAAGTTGAATGTTTACATATTCTCTATTCAATTTTTGAATGTACTTCATTGAATATCAGTGCATTGTATGTTAATGTTTATTGTAATGTGTTTTAACTAAGACTACAAGAGATATTTTTATAAAGTGATCATGAGTGAAAAAAATCCTCAACAATCTTTTTTTTTATTTACTTGATTTATGGTAGAGGTAAGGGTTCATTATAACATCCATGATAACGTTTCCGGTCCAGTCAGGTCTCCTCTTTAACATATAGGGTGTGTTTTTCAATAGTGTACATGGGTGGGTGGGGTGGAAAAAAGTTGATTTTTAGCATTACATAATTATTGAATGGCCCCATGCAGCCAATATGCTTTTTTGTCACTTGGTTTTATAAATAGATATAGATATAGATGTACATACTGTCTGCAGATTTACTATATATATAATGTGTTCTGTTTATGTTTTCATATTATATAAGGAAATGCTATAGCTTGTTTAGATCTTACACAAATATTAACCTTTGCCAGGAAATGGACGCATGGCCTATGCTGGTTAACATCTGCATGTGACAGTTACTCGTTGTCATAATGATCATTGTTTGAAAAGGTGTGGCTTTTCATTCATCTATTTGCATTATGGATCATTCATTTGTTGAAATGTTTACTGATGTAAACCACGTTTCGTGGTTTTATTCCTGCTTGGAGTTGCTATGGCATTCAACTTGTTTAAACTGCGATGTCTTGATTTGAATCTGTAATAGAATGTTGCTAAAGTTTTGTAGGTTTTAAAGCAATTGAAAAAGGTAGTATTTCCAAAGGACTACCACCAAATTACCAGCTGTGAAAGAAAGAACAACAATTATGAATCTATAGAGCACGGAGTGGACACAACTGACTAATTAGGTTACAATTAAAATACTAGAAATATTCTCATCAACTCAATTTATTGCTTAAGATAAACATACAAAGCCTACCATATCAGAAGCGGCCACGCCCTCGTCAGGAAAGGAGAGGCTCCAACTTTTTGGTAGTGTCATGGACTTTATTTGGATAGGTAAACAAAGAAGCCCGTTGTCCGTAAAGAACATTAATGCATGTATCAAAGATACGATTGTTGAACGATGTATGTAGGTTCAAACCTGAGAAAGATATTTTAACTTAAATGAAAAAAGGTGTGGCAAAAAATAACTGTATTTTGGCCGTGGCCCTCCCCATAGCGTGGTCAGCTTGAATGTTAACTTTTCATTCGAAAAACAGGGGCTTGGCCGAAAAGAGGTAGGTCACAAGGGATAAGGTTTCATAAAGAGATTTGTCATGCAGTTTATTTCCAAGGCAAGGCGCCTCTTTCCCAACGTTACTTGTCATACACTTTGCGTTGCACTTCGATTTACTTCAATACTAGAAAACCTGAAGTTTTTCTCAGGTTTAGTATCCTTTTAAAATTTTCGTTTCGAGCCTGGATATATTCGTAAATGTATTTATTTTTTATAATCTGATATTGTTGTAGAGAAAGATAGTATTCGAGCTACGAATATTCTCAAAAATGGCTAACTTGATGATGCAATTCTCAATTGTAGACAAATAACAACATGGCAAATAATGGCCACTACTGAAAAATTGGACGTAAATATACAAGTTGAAACCAAGAAATATTTTAAGGATGTTCATAAAAATCGAGTAATTCTAAACCTTAATAACCTTTAAAACTTTATTCTTATAAAACACTTAAGAAGTGATATTTTATTGAGCAGAGGCGATGTTTTATTTGTTGCCGAGGAATTTTTGCCGTCTATCGGAAAGGCTTTCCTGCATTACGTATCTGCAAGGCCACAAACTGAAATAACTAATGTCGCTTATTAAATTAATTTTTAACAGAATTTATTTTAAACAGGATAATTTCATACGATTCTTAGTTGTTTTGGTAATGGTAACATTTGACGTTATGTGCAGTTTTCTCTGTAGAAAATATCGCTTATAAGAACGATTATAAGTACCTTTGATGTGCTGTTAGTGCTTCCACCAATTTTTTCTGAGTTATATACAAAGTATTATGAACTATTGGTGTATCCACATGCGTCACTAGAGACGATTGGGAGTTTCTAGTGTCCGGTAAAAAGCTTTATAAATATTTTTTGTATAGATAGCGCCATTTATAAACAGATATTTGTTCTACTATATCTGCAAACGTTTCTTTTCCAGAATGGTAAAATTTAAAACAGGGATTGTAATGTTTAACGTAGAATTTATTCTTCGATTTTCGAATGAGCTCTTAGTCGATCGTGGTGTTCATTTTCACAGTGTGTAAAATTATGAACGGATGTAATATTTTGAGGTGAGCCAATTCAAAGTTTAATTTCAATGAATCAGACAGATATGACGGCATGAGGAGAGTATCCCTTTCCATGAATGCCCAAGTAGGGGAAACCTGCGTGTTAAGAAATAGGCGTGGCGTAAGTGTCGGTAGAAGGACATTTGTGTTAGGGAAAAACCGAAATGAAATTTGGAATTTGCCGTTTAGGGTTTTGTGTACCTTTGTAAATGCCCTGGTGAAAATGGTCTAGATTTATCAAATTTATTAAAGTACCGTCTGCGAGGCTTTTTAATAAGCCAGAGCTCGAGTTGCTTAACTTTGACACTGGAAACATCGGAGTTACTGGTTGTTTGTTATTTGTATAAGCTTGTAGGTTCTGATCCCATAACAAAGAGCGTTGTGACCATCAGGGACATTGAACATGTACATTTTTTCAGAGGATCTCCCAAAGTTACGGTCGATCTCGATTATTTTCAACGTTACTTAAAATTCCTCCAACTTTGAGTTTAGTTGGTTATGAAAAGATTGTGTACCCGTTTCATAACTGGTAGGCATGGAAGTCTACAAATTGTGACCGTAACATTGTATTTTTATTTATTGAGATTGACTATAAGTTACGACTTTGTTAACCTTAATAGTCTAAACGGGTCTCCTGTCAAGACTAAAATGTACAAAACAACTTTCTAAAACAGGAAGGTGACGACCATTAGCTTTTGAGTATACCCCAGTTCCCATGTCTGTATGTACTAAGAGAAAGGTTGTAAAAATCAAGAGACTTCAGTCGGTGTACGTTTATTTACCAAACTTTAATTATGATAAAGCACGGCCGTTGTAAAGCAGATTTGGATGTTAGCACTCGAAAATTCTGTCGAGTTTTGTACCGATGGTTCCTATTACTATCTGAGCATTAACATGCACACCTGGTAGAGCAAGTCATCTCTGACGAAGTCTGTTATCCGTTTATT
Organism: Alatinidae sp. Z8VKAUB7J3; assembly: GCA_010016025.2. NCBI lineage: Eukaryota > Metazoa > Cnidaria > Cubozoa > Carybdeida > Alatinidae > Alatinidae sp. Z8VKAUB7J3. Next base: position 2,393 of record JAAAKM020006292.1, on the reverse strand, counting down.
TGAAGAACCATTCTCCGCTTCTTACAATATCAGTAAATAGGAGCTTCGTTTCGTATGCATATTTGATAAAACATGGTTCATGAACTTTCTTCCTTTTAACAAGTAGTCCACCGGGCTGACCGCATTGTTTCACCTGCTCTTGGCTTTTAAAATAATAATCGCCACAGGGTGCCTGTTACGATGGCGTACTGCCGCACCGCTTCTAAAGTGAACATTCGTGTTTCTAAACATAGTTATTTGCCGGTTTTCTTGTCGGGTTCAGTTTGTATGTTTTGTTATCGTTTCACAAATCTCTCTAAACCGCATGCTTTGACCGTTTGTATCAAGCAATTATTGCTTGTAGCTTTCCCCGCAGAAAGCATGTTTATAACATCTATTGCCTCATAATCAATACTATGAAATCGTTACTTCAAACAAATTACCAGTGTTTTCAATGAAATTGGTATTAAACTATGGAAATTGATGGATGGTAAGAACAACGAAATAATAGTCAGGGTGTATTCAACTTTTTAAAGTGATCTTTCCTCTATTTAATTGGTTTCGACTGATTGACGCACGACGATAGAAGTTTTTGTAATTGCTTTCTCTCTCAGACATAAACGAAGACTTTCCTCTTTGGGTAAAGTACAGAACCGCCCGCTGTGGACAGACCGGGCCGACCAATAAAACGTTGTGTGTGTTCGATGTTGAAATGGTTACATGTTTAGCTCCATTCTAATCTGAGGCCCTTTCTGAGTCCCCTCCAACAAATTTTACCCAGGTACATTTTAATTATAGAATTGCGTTATATCGGCTCAAAATTTGAGTTGGACTTCCAAATCAAGCAAAGCCGCTACTTCACCGCTTCAAACCGCTTTTTCTAGAGTCTAATTTCCTGTTTATGTTACAATGATGTAATTTTATAAGCAAGTAAAATTATAGTTGTTTTGGTTAAGAAGCACTTTAAACAGCTAAACAAATTTCAACATTCTACGTTAGGAAATGTGCTTTATTTTAAAGCAAAACGAAACGGAAGTTTTACTGAAACGCTATGCTGCCGGGCAGCCTTGGTAAATGACAAGCCTTTCATATAAAAACTAAAGGATAAAAGTAAAAGGGTTTGAAGTGTCAGAGGCTGGAGATTTACTGTTGCGAAGTTGTACAAGGAGCTTTGACACCCCCGCCCCCATACGTAGTCGTATTTGGAAAAATGGCCGAGCATATGAACATTTTCATTTTGAAAAACGCTCTAGCGTGTGGTCTGCCAAAGGTCTTAAAAATGTGTTGATTCTGAGATACATCCATAGCAACCAGACTTGTCGCATTGCTTAATATATTTCTGCATACAGTTTGTTAGGTGTACTGTAAATTTTGGAGTATTTCAAGTATAATGGGCCCACGAGCTTTATTACGTAACGACACGCCCTTTTGATAAAGGGAAAACAAAATACTGAGCTGTAAAGACAACTTTAACGATTTTCAGATACTAAAACTTTAGTTTTGTTTAAAGCAAGACTTGAGTTGATCAATAGCTATTTCGCCAATCGTCATATATTAACTGTAGTAAATATGTCACACCAAGGGATCGTTCGTATTTGAAGTATGCTGATATGTTTTAAAGAAGCACAAGGCTTTTAAATGCTACCTTTTATCTTCATTGTTTTAAGCTCCTACTACACAGGTTTGAAGCCAGCTCGTTGCGCTTCATGCACATGAAACTACGCCTTCTTGCCACAGTGATTGCAACCTCCGCCAATATTTATAGTGTTTCAAGAATAACGGAAGCGGTCAACCCTCACGGCTTCCATCGTGCACTTCGTTTCTTGCTTGTCAACCATTACATTACTTCCTCTGTGAAAACATATCTCACTTAGGTAACTGTATGTCAATTTGTAGGTAACTCTTTGGTTAATTAAAGAGTGAAATTGTAAACACTGAAGATGTCTTTAAAACTACTTGACTTTTCTCGCGTTTTCGTACTTCCGAAAATGATTTTGGAGAGCCACTAGGGAAATAGAAAATATATCACCACCGGGACTGGAATCCGCGACCCACGCTTTCGCGGCGTGTGCTCCACCAACTGAAGCGGGGGAACCCTCGGTGTCAACTTACTCCGTTTCTCCAATCGCCACGCAAGCTCCCAATCATCCACTAGTAGACTTAACATCTAGCTTAACACAGTCAGAGATTCGCCTTTCTGCACCACGTGACTTGACCAAGGAAGGGCTTGTTATCCGGCTCGTCTATGTCTCCAAAGCCCATGAAATGGGCGAAGTATCATCGCGAAGAGAGGATTTGAAGTGTCATTTTTCAAAAGGTGAAATGAAATGAAATGAATTGAAATGAAATGAAAGGAAATGAAATGAAATGAAATGAAATGAAATGAAATGAAATGAAATGAAATGAAATGAAAT